>WEKX01008044.1:53009-154465 GCA_013390025.1 Pitta sordida
GTATGGAAATTCTGAAAGAACTGAGAGAGAAGAAGAGGGCCTATCACCTTTGGAAGAAGGGTGAGGTCAATCAGATTGTGTTCTGTGTCATTGTTAGGTCGTGTAGGAGGAAAATTAGGCAAAAGCCCAGCTTGTGCTGAAGCTGGCCACTTCTGTGAGGGACAATAAGAAGAGCTTTTACAAGTATATCAATGACAAAAAGAAGGGTAGCAGCAACCTCCACTCCCTACTGGATATGGAGGGAAATTTGGTAACTAGGGATGAGGACAAGGCAGGGGTACTTAATGTCTTCTTTGCTTCTGTCTTTAACAGTAGAGTAGATTGCCTTCATGATGATTGGTTACCTGAACCAGTAGATGGGGCCAGGGTACGGTGCAGTCCCCCTGAAATTCAGGAGGCAGTTGTTAGAGACTTGCTGATTCATTTGGATCCCCGTAGGTCCATGGGACCGGATGGGATTCACCCCAGGGTGATGAGAGAATTGGCAGATGAGCTTGCTAAGCCGCTCTCCATTATTTATCAGCAGTCTTGGACCATGGATGAGGTCTCAGATGACTGGAAAATGGCAAATGTGACCCCTATACACTCATGGAGGTGGTTGAATCGCCATCCCTGGAGGTGTTTAAGGGTAGACTGGATGAGGTGTTGAGGGCCATGATGTAAATATTATAGCTGTTAGGTTTTAGTTGGATTATGGGTTGGACTAGGTGATCTTCAAGGTCTTTTCCAACCTTATCAACACTGTGGTACTGTAATATAAAGAACTGGACCTTATTTAGTGATGAACTAACAACACTGTGCATGCTTTCACATGGCTTCTTGATTTGTTAGAACTCATTTTAAGTCATTGATTTATTTTTTATTTACCTCTACCTCCACACTGGTAGAAATTTATTTGACTTCTTCTACTCAGGCTTCTCTTTTCTCCACCTCTCCTTTATTTTTATAGTAACAAATATGTAACTCAGTCAAGAGATCAGTCATCTGGAGATGACCTCGCACCTGAACCTTCACCTTGAGCATGTCAACCACCCTCTGCATTAATTAAGAGGCGCTGTGTGGAAGTTCAGTAGTGAGGATGAATGCAGTTCAGCTGGTTGCTGCTGCTGTAACAGAGATAGAACCAGTAAGAGCAGAGAGCTTAGTTAAAGCAGCACTGGGAGGGGCAAGTGAACAGCTGACAGATGGGTGAATGTTTAGGATATTTTTTTTTAATATGTTGTGTCAGAAGGTTCAAGAGCCATTCTTAGATGTGAGACATTCTTAGACATGAGCATTACTGGCAAGTTATATTGTGGACTAATTTGAGGTAGAACTAGAAAGACTGTTGATAGTGTTGCATTTTGAGAAATAGAAATTACTTTGTCCTTGTTACTAACAGTTGAAATGATCAGAGGGGCTAGAAATGTTAATTTATGAAACATGCTTTACATTTATATTTGTCACATGCACTGTGGTCTTTCATTTTGGAGGAGAATGGGTATGGTATCTTACAACCATAATGGTTAAACCATTGAGGGCATGTAATGAGAGCCTCTATGTAACACCAAACCTATACAGAAACATGTAAAATGTATTAATTAATGTTTTAAGACTACTTTGAAAATGCAGAGCAATAAAAAGACATTAACGTGACACTATTAAGTTCTCTGGTGGGATATATATCTCTTAATGTGAGAACTGGCATTTGTATGTGTGGAAAACTTTTCCTAGATTATGGTTATCATTACTGATTGTATGCAACAATGCATGTTGTGTTTTGCTGTATTTAGCTGCTTTTTATGTTGCAATCCTTCCAAAAAGAATGAAAATTTTATTACTAATTTTAACTGATTTTCTTTGTCAGTGAGATGTGCCTAAATTATTACCCCAACCCTGCTCAAAAATAAGTCCTAAGGTGCTTGATCTGGATGTATGATAAATGCTGTATGGGAGCATCCATGTCAGGTCTTAAAATAAGAAAGCTGAGAGTTTAAGTTAAAAACACAAGAGATGCTGTAATCCTATTACTGGTAAAGCAAAACTATTTAAAGTTGTTTTTATGGCATCCAGTGACTACATGTCTGTAGATACTACAGAGTATTTACAGGTTTTAATTATTGTGGAAGATATATATATATAGGTTTGGGTTTAAAGTGTCAGCAGGTAAAAAAATAAAATTTCTTTACAAAATACATGTAGTACTGGTTTTTTCCTTTTCCTGAAGAGAACAAAAAGTTGTTACCCTGTCACATAACTGATGTATCAGTATGAAGTGTGGAATAGGTGAAACTTTCTCCTGTTTTTAAGACTTCTTTCACAAGACTTTTGATTGGAAGGAGGATCATCTGGATCAGTGCATTTGGTGGGGGAATTTGAACCTAGGATATTACATCAGGTTAAATTTTCATGTATATATTAATAAAGGAGAGAAAGGAATAACGTCTTGCATCATTGTGAAAGTCTTGTGAGTAAACCTTTGCTTTCTTTGCAGGCAGCAGGATTTAGAATATCCCTTTTCTCAAGCTGCAGGTCAGCTCTGTACAAGTTGGTAGTCACTAAAAATTTAAGTTATGGTCTTTACTGATGCATTTTATTTGATTGCTTTTTGTGTGGTTTATAGTGCCAAAATACTGCTCAGTGACTCCTGAGCCCTGTTAAAAGTGGTGTTGAAAAGTACAAGTTTTGTTTCTTTCTGTCTTTGAATGCAATCCCTGAGGACAAAAATGCATTGAACAGTGTATGCTTGTGTGCATTTCTTATGTTTGAAGGAGTTGATTAAATATGAGAAGCTTATTAAGAGCTAAAAATTTCAGCAATTTTCAAGTTATATTTCATCCAAGTGAGATACAAGTCCTTATAAGCAAACAGCTATGCTATTACTTAAGTCTGTTCTTACATGAGAAAAAACAAATGAGAGAGGGACACCCCCACACACACTTCATGTTTTTTAAATTGTACTTTTTAAATATTTTTAAATAATTCCCTAAACTAGATAAGTCTTATAATTGAATACTTAGGAGAAAAATTCTTAGCTCATAAAAGTAATGGAAGCAAGATGTAAATAAATACAGGTACAAGGCATTAAAGATCACATGGTCTAAATCTGCAGGAATAAACTGCTGAATAAAATTAGTTTGAAGGACAGCAGAGAAATTTAAAATTTGGTATCATATTTTGGCTATTTCTTCTGAAATATTTGTTGGGAGGAAAGTATTCTCTGCTATCTGGAGGGACACCTGAGACTACCATCTCAGTTGTCCAAAACTCTGTAGCCATGGTGCCCTTTGTGGTTCCCAGTCCCTGCCCCATCCCTCATGCTTTCCTGTGCATCAGGATGTATCTACTTTCCCTTGCATTGAAAGACCTGAGTAGAAAGCAAAATTAATGCAAGGAAAATATTTTGATAATTCAGTTACAACCTCCAGGAATCCTATGTAACGTGTATATAAATAGCATTTTCAGGAGGCTTTATTTTAGTCGTATTTGCGTGTTTCTTCTCTATGACAGAAAAGATACTTAGCCATGAGAGCAGCACCTTCTCTACCAAATGTTAAATCACTGCTCTCAAGTTTAGAGGCACTCACTGAAACTGTATAAATATCACCAAAACTGGGTTTTCACCACCTTCTCTCTGAAACAACTAAACTATTTTTGCTTATACCTTCCAGAAAAAAATCTTGCTTGAGACAAAGACTCCCTGTGGAGCTTCACAGTCCAAATAGTAAAAATGGAGTCAAATTATAAGTGATAATGTAAGCTTATAATATGTCATACTTAAATATAGGTGTTGATGTCTGCTCCTTGCATAATGCTACAAAGGCTCTTGAGGTTCTGTAGAAATAAGAAGAAACCAAAATTATCTTTCCTTAATAAGGAAATGTAAAACATATGTAAAGAATAATGATGAAGAGTGAAAAAATGAATGAAAATTCATCTTTGGACAAATGCTCATATTTACATCAATTTTTCATTGATGCTGAGAAAATGGAAATGTGAATGCTTCATGATTCAGCAGCCAGATACTCGCAATAAACAAGAAATCATTAAGTGTGGTTACAGATCTCTGTTTCTTTTCCCTGCCTGTGGGAGTCTCTCATTCTTTGCCCAATGGAGTTTTTGTTTCAGCAACCTGTAACCAGGTGTAAAGTGTGTTCTCTCAGGAGCTGGCAAATGCAAGTTTGAACTTGCTAATTCTTAAGTGAATACTTTAATCTGCAGTCTCTTAAATCTGTTACACCTCTTCCACTGTCACCTTTCTTTTTTTTTTTTTTCCAAATGAAAGTACTGTGTCTCTTCTCCACAGCCAAAAATACAAACTGGAGCCTGGATTTGGAGCAGAAATTTGTAGCAGTGAATCCCAGTCTCAGACAAGTGTCTAATCCACGTCTACAGGAAAACACATAAATCTTTGAAACAGGCACATGATTCTCCCCATTCCTTGTAGAGGGAATTTCATAGCTAACTGGTCTTTGAGAATTACGTTCCAGAAGCTGGATGACTAAAATACTCTCTTGGTTACAGTATCCTTAGAAGATCTAATAGGCATGACAGTATGGAATGTTACGCTATCTACCTTCCTGCATGTCTTTTCCAAATCAAATTTATTTTTCTGGATAAAATTAGTGAAAAGGACAATGAATAAGACTGTTCCAATTTGGAAAAATGGCTTTCTTTGAATTAATGCTGATATTGATGCTCATTTTAAAGCTGTATGGGAGTTTTGCCTCTTTGTAACAGTATAATTTCTCTTCATGTGCACTGGAAGAAACAAATAATCTGGGCAGTATGAGGGGGAGAGCAGCCAGTCGATCAAAGGATGGGATTGTCCCCCTTTATGCAGCACTCATCAGACCACCTCTAGATCTTGCGTCCAGTTTTGGCACCTGACACAGGAGGGATGTGGACAAGCTAGAAGGAGCTTGGGGGGACCCAAAGCAGTGGGGCTGGAGCACTAGCACTGTGAGGAGGCACTATCGGGGATAGGGCAGTCTAAAGAAGGGGTGGCTTTGGAGGCACCTGACAGCCTCCCAGCACCCACAGGAAATCATTGGGGAGATAGTGGGAGGGTGAGAGACAAGGGGTGCAAGTTGCAAGAGATTTAGACTGGGTATAAGGAGAAGCTTTTCCCAATGTGTTCACATTGTGTTGGCAGTGGAGCAGGTCACCCAAAGAGTCTGTGCCGTCTCTGTTCTAGGAGGATTTCAAGCTGTAATGGATAGAACTAGTGACCTCCTGAGAAGCCTACTGGTGTTCAGCAGCTTTTATAATACAGTCGGGTCTCCTATATCTCGCATCTGCGGTAATCAGGGTCCACGAAGCCCTTCTTCTGTGTTGAATGGCGGCCACGCCGCTGCCGCCACCCGTGCCGCTGCCACCGCCACCACTGCAGTGGCAGGTCGCGCATGTGCAGTTGCGAAAATGGGTCTCCTTCATCGCTAAAAAATCATGCCGCTAAGATCTGAAGCAGCAATATGAGGGGGTGAAAAGTGCAAGAGGGCCGACTGTAGTTCTGTAACAGCAACCATATGATGGTGGATAGCAAACATAACATGAGCCAGCGATGTGCGCAGGTAGCCGGGAGAGCTAGTGGCATCCTGGCCTGCATCAAGAATGATGTGGCTAGCAACACAAGGGACGTTATCCTTCCCCTGTAGTCAGCACTGGTTAGACCACACGTTGAGTAATGTGTCCAGTTCTGGGCCCCTCAATTTAAGAAAGATATTGAGGTACTGGAACATGTTCAGAGAAGGGCAACAAGGATGATAAAGGGGCTGAAAGATAAGCCCTCTGAGGAACAGCTTAGGGAGCTGGGTCTGTTTAGTCTGGAAAAGAGAAGGCTCGGGTGATCTTAACGCTATCTATAACTACCTAAAGGGAGGTTTTAGACAGGCAGGGGGTTGGTCTTTTCTCCCTGGCCATTGGAGATAGAACGAGAGGTCATGGTCNAGGGCTGGATGACCCTGGGCCCCCTCCGGCTCAGAGTGGCCTGCTAGACTGTGAGGCATCTAGGTTGTTATTATACTCTGGGATGTGCTCTTGGTCGCTGTACGGGTATTAGATGGTGAGTTGGACTAGATGATCCTTGTGGGTCCCTTCCAACTCATAATTTTCTGTGATTCTGTGATTCTGTGACATATAATTCAACCCTTCTGATCACCTCTAACATCCCTAGAGTCCTTCTTGCAGGGAAGGTCAAAAACGTAGAATCTTTTTATTCTCTCATGAAGCAATTCTTGTCTATGGATTAAAACCTTTAAATGCTTCTCAAACTCTATATGTATGGATTTAAGGCTTCGATTCTCTGTATCTTGATTTTTCAAAGCAGAGGAGTGCTTTTTTTATTTAATCTGTGCTAACTAATTGCTGTGTCATAATATATTAAAATCCTTCCTGAGAAGTATTTAACTGTACTTTTTTATGAAAACTTTAGATTATGTCATGTCTGTCTCTGACTCCCCAAGGATTTTTTAGTTCATCTTAGTTTCTAGGCTGTTCAGCTTTTTTGAAAAGTAGGTTAAAAAGCTTTCTTCTTAGTATTTCCTTTTAAACTATAGACATGCTATTTATATTAGGTCTTGTAGGATTTCATGATGGTGCCACAAGAAATGTCATTCTTTATCTTTTTGTGTTGTACATTCTTTAACCATCTACAAATATAAAAAAAAAGTGAGGTCTGGCAAGTCACTTAAAATACTTTCTGAAGATGGAAACCTTACAAAGTGCTGCTGCTAAAGTCTCCTACTATGCCTAGAGTGGAAGAAACGGCATAATACCATATTGAAATTTATGGAGAATTGATAAAATATTGGGAGAAGTAAAACCTTCATATATTCAGTACCTTCATATGTGATCAGAAGTCAAAATGGTCAAAAAACTTTCACCTAAAGAGAAGCTCAAACTGTTCCACTGGTCTTACCAGTAAGACAGAAAGCCAGGAAAACCTAAAATGGCAAAGAGACTGCCTTATTCATCTTGTCCAATTACAACCTTTAAAGGATGGAGAAGGGATGAAAAGGCAGATAATATGTGTGATGGAGGCGTGGATTACACTGGATGCGCTGTGAGTTTTTCTTTGCTATTGAAATCCTGGATATAGAGCATCCAGAGGAAAAGTTAGAAAAAAGAGAAGTCAGTGTCTGAAGTTGGTGCCTGAGGTGGTTTTTATAAGAGAGATTTCTCAGCCTTAATTCTCTCTCTTGATTTTTAATGGGAAGTTTCTCTATGAAATATTTAGCAATGTGAATACAGAAAAGTAACTTATAAATAAGCTTTTACTTTAGTGGTTGCTTAGAAGTTTGTACAGGCATTCTTTGAAAACAAATTAGTTCCTGCTTCCTTCTCCACCTTCCTGCAAGGAAATTAGTATTATACCTTCCATAAAATGGAGACATTTAGTACTGTAACCCTTCTCCTGACCTCAAAACAATACGAGCCCAGAAGCCAGTGAAACTTTATGTTTAAAAAAAAAATGAACACACACACAAAACCTCCTCACAACAGATTTCCACCAAAATATAAATGGTGGAGGTAGAAATACGTAGCAGTGAAATATTCTGATTTTATTTACTTATTTTTCTGTTCTGTTTCACTATCCTATGTAATTTTTGTCCTTACAGCTTTTAACTTTGACATTCTCGTAGGATTATCCAAGGGAAAACATTAAGTATTTATAGCCATAGTTAAAATCTTTATAAGTAGTTTATAATAGGGTCTGCCATAATAAGAGTTTGGAATAGTTTCCATTATAGTTCTTTGTTTTCACATATTCTAAAATTTACAAAATGCTTGGTTTAGGGAGTGAAATTTTCCATGTTGTGCATCTGAAAAGTGTTTTTGCCTCTTTAATTTGGAGTATAATCCTTACAGCTATTTTGGAATTATAGACAAATGGGGAAAATGTTTTTTCCTTGTGTACAATAGCAATGAAAATAAAATTTTCAGTTACATTTTTGACAATACCACAGAGGAAACAAGTGAAGTTTGAAATATGTGGCAATACTTACTGCCTTTGCTTGCTGAGAGGGAAAAAAAAATAAATTATGGAAAAATAACATCAAACTCTTTCCAGTAACATCTGCTAAACTTATTAGCAGAAACTAATAAAAACCCACCCCCTTAATGACATCACTGTACATTCCCTTTGCTTGAGGCCATCAGACATGAACTAGCCAAGCTGCTGGAGCTCCTTGCTGGGCTCTAGACCTTTGCAGGTCTTCCATGTGACACTTGCTCACTGGGCAGATCCCAGATTGTGAGGTTTCAGGAATGTGCCCATCTCCATTTCCCATATGTGATGGACAACTCTGGTCCTTCTCCCATCTGCTACTTCTAGAGACCTGCAGCTGTGTGAGACCGGCATGCACAACTGAAAAAAAAGAAGTGGACTGGTTAGCCTAGCCCAGATTCATGTTCTTATACCTCATCTTATACACAGAGCTTTGCTAAGTCCAAGGCTTTGTCATGCCAGTTACATGTGTTGTCATGAGACAGTAGTACCAGAATGGTTTTCACTCATAGTCTTTCTCTAAATGCACTTGTCAAGCTGTCCTTAAAGATACTAAAACACGGTGAAATTCATATGTACATGGAATTGAAACAGGTTTTACTGGATACCTGTCCTGTGGGAGAGATGTAACACACAAACCTACAGGTATGTGGACAAACAGGCTCTCCTGCATGGCATTGCTGCTGTGTCCGTGCTGCCACTTGGCCAGAGAGTGTTGCAGACCCCTGACATTTCTGGGGCAAAGGAACAAAGTACAGGACCAACTCTCAAAGCGCTTAACACTTACACCTCTGTGTGTAGCTTCCCTCGCGTTACAGTGCTTATGTAATGTGCCTGTCCACAGTGGGTTGGGTAGTGGAGGTACCTTCTGCTGCAGTGGGCACTGACCCTGCTGCCACCAGTAATGTGGTAATGATCTGGGGTTTAAAATGAGGTTTGTATAGGAAAAGGTTCAGGTAAGGAATGTGATAAAAAAACACACATAGATGTTTTTATCTTTACCTTGCTCTTCGAAAATAAGGTGCACAAGCAAGACAACTCAATTTTTCAGCCTAGTTAAGTGCTCAGATGTGTTGTGGAAAAGCAGGATTTTGGCCCCTGCTACCAGGATTTCACTATTTTAAGCAGCAAAATTGCAAGACAAAAATCAGAAATAATAAAAAAAGGCTAGTTCAAATATTTGTATTTTGGGCAAATCTTTCAAGACTGTCTTTCACTTCTCTTTCCAAGCCCATTGCTCTTGTGGTTTTTTGCCCTGGCCTTGCCTTATTTACAACATGCACCACAGCTGCTAACCCTTCCTGCCCATGTCACTCTGAGGATTCTGGAAGCTCCTTTGTGTCTCAGATGCATGGTGTCACCCAGAAGACAAATGTTGTCTCAACTGGGCCCTGGTCTGTCTCGTCATAGTTAGTGCCTGTTTGTGCTCATTCTTACAGGCCAACTTGGAACTCAGGAGAGCTCACGTTTAAGTTTTAGTGTGTCTTTACTATTAAGTGGCAGGCAGCTGACAAAGAAACTGCACTTTATTTTATATATTTGAGGGGGGTTGTTTATTCTAAAAGTTCAACTGTGTTATGTCTCAAACAGGTACAACCAGTTCTACTAGGAACTCTTGCCATCAGATTCATTCACCTTGAAACTCTGAACGTGAAGCACAGATGAAAAAGTGCTTACCTTTGTGGCGGTTTTAGGGAAAATATTAACTGAAAAGTTGAATTTGAGAGAGTATTGATACAGTGGCCCTCTTGCCAAAATTAAAGAAAATTGGATATTGCTAGAGCAATTGTGCCATTCTTTTAAATTTGCAATCTTCCTTAACTTTTTTGAGCTGATAGCACTAATTGTTAGATTTAAAGCACATTTTTGTTGCATTATGTGCATGGAAATGCACACACAGACAGAGACAATCAGTTCTTGCACAATCAGACAATCTTGTATTTTGGCCTAATTGGTTTGAAATGAGTGGACAAATACCGTTGTCCCTCGGCTTGTCCTAATTGCCATTTTGTGCTCATGTAAGGAAGAAAATCCTTGGTTCTGTTTAGTGGCAGCCTTCCCAATTGACTTCAGTTGTTCCAAGAGTGATGAGGTATCTTGATTCTAAAACTAAATCCAATCATGTTTTGGTTTCTGAAGCCTCTGTAATTACTTCCTTTTTTATTTTAAAGCAATTAATTTTATTTAGTTGGCAAGCTCTAGGTGTAGTGTCAACTGTTGCTCTCCCATTAGTGTTATTTTTGGCTTCCTGGAGATTTCCATATAATATATTACTGGAAACAATATTTTGTTTATTAAAAAAAATTGAAGTTGCCTTGTCTTAGAATGCAGCTATAAAAGAGATATAAGACAAATGCACTAATTAAGAAGAGCAGTTCGGATTTTTTCTTGCTTTTTTTTCCCCCTTAGCAAAGAGACAAAAAGGAAAGATCAATACTGGAAAACCCATTTCATTCTGCAGCAAAGGCACTTGGAAAAGATCCACTTGAACTCTTAGAACTGAAATGCTGGAGGCAGCTGTAATTAAGTAAACCAGCTGAGAACTGAAGAACAACCTGATCAAACTAAGAGATTAAAAGTATGAAAGATCTGATGCACCGGTCAGCGTCTTTTGATACAGGAAATAGAGTTTGCTGGGAATTTGGTGATTAAAGGCTTGTCTTTTGTTGATGGCTAGTTATTTTGCTGCAGGAATTGTTGATTAATTGCAAAATGTTTGAATAGCACTTAGAAATTGCTGGAATATCTCTTGTTGCCTTTTATTTAAATAAATGGATGTGGATTTTGTTCCAAATGGCCCTTCAATTTGAAATGTAATTTATATTTTAATGAAAAGTAATATTCATGCAGAAAACAAAACTTCTTGCAATGATAGCCACTGAAGTGTTTAACTGGCCAAATTATTTTTATAAATATTTTTGTGTTACGTTTGATTATTATTTTTTATAGTTTTTGATAGTTAATGTTATCTTACTAACTTTTTAATTAACTTTTTTCCATGAAAGGACAAGCATTTTGATAATTTATTGCAGATTTTTAAAAGTATAAATACAGTAGAGAGTTATGATTTAAAAAAGGAGAGATTCATCCGTTTACAGCCGCCTTTTTATAGATATTGCACAGCAAACCAACATTATCACTGAACGGTGTCTCATTTTTTGTCAGGTTTTCCCACACAGCATTTGATTCATCAAGGCTGACCCCTTGAAGATGAAATTGCAGGTTCATTGATCATTACCACGTGTCTATACTTAATAGTCCTTCTACCTCCTTTTTCTCTGATTGGCACCATATTTGGAACACTGACTGTGCTGAGCTCACTGGTTAGCGGTATGAGATACCCTAACGTGTCAGGATCCAAGCTAGACCTTTGTTACATTTGTGACATTTTTTCTGAAGCTCTCAGGTACAGATGCAGTTGTTGCAACTTTTTATCAAAGCATCATCTTACAGGCAGCAGTGGGAATGGAAATGATCTGTGGCTCCCTGGATTTGTTTTGATTTAGTGTGATCTTTACCAAATCAGCAGAAATTCAGTGCATATTTAAAACCTAAATAGCATCCAGGCATAACATGTGGCCGTACAGGGTTTCTGAGAAGCCTGTTGCCTTGTCTTTTTGAGGTCCCTGTCCTTACTGATCTTCTACAAACTTGGGTGACAGACATCTAAGTGAGACGGTGCATACTGTACTGCTCAGTAACCATTCCCGAAGGAAGTTACTCTGTTCTACAGAGTCTCAGCTTTATTTTGCCCAAAACAACAAATTTGCTATTGCACTTGTGAAGAAAACTCATCTCTAACGAGCCTGGAACAATAGATCGGAGAGGTTTGAATGCCCTCATTGTTTGTCATTAAATAGTTTGAGTGACCTGTGGTGATCCTGTGCAGAGTGAAGATAGTTAGCAGTTCGCCTCCTCATTTTGAAAGGCCAGGGAGATATAGTGCAGTTCTTACTGTGACCATATCTTGATTTGCTTTCTTACGTGCAAGATCTCTAGTATTGGCAACTGTTCATATTTTAAGTTTAGGTTTTTTGAAGCAAGATGGATTGTTCAAGCCTTACAAGGAGAAGTCAAGAAGTCATACTTGCACAGTCTGCATTTTGGATAGGGCTCACTGTTAATTTGATAATGGACAGAACCATCCTGTACACTTCGTATGTTGTGTAAAAGAAGATAACGCAGCTACCCCCAAAACACCAGGAACTGGAAGGATTGAGGAAAAATTTATTTTTTCAAAGGCAAGAATGCTAAACTGTGTGTGTACATGCTGGGCATGAAAGGATGCAAAACCTTTTCCTTTCTGAGGCTTCTTAACAGCTTGGTTGGCCCCCCGTCACAGGGGCTCCAAGGTTGTCTGTGAAAAATTTATCTTTTAAGAGAGTAAACTCCACTGCAAGGCTGGAGAGGGAGAGAAATCCAAATTTAAGTTTCCCAGATACTAAAGGTCTCTTGAACAAAATGAGAAGTCCTTAATCAGCCTGTCTCCTCACCATCTCTTGAGCAAGGTCCACTCAATCCCCCTGCATACACCTTGTAATGGTGATGGTCTCACTCCCATGTCACAATACGTGTAAAGAAAAGATGTTCTACTCTTGGTTTCGGGAAATGGTAGGAGACTGCAAGGAAAGAGGGAGCAGAGTGTGCTCTTTTCCTCTCCCGGAAGTTTGGTTTGGCATTTTGAGACAGCATCATCCTGGAGCTTCTCCACGAGAAGAAGCAGCTGCTATAAAAGCCAGGACTGAGGAATGCATTGGTGTGGGCCAAGCAAAGCTTGTTACCCTTTGGGGAAGAGCTGCTGGCTACTGACTCTCTTCTGGCTCTGGGATAAAGCACATCCGAGAAATACAGAAGCATAGGGCTCATTGAAAGTTTCTGATGAAAGTATTTTTCAACAGAAAATACTGAGATTGCCTAAATGACTCATTTTGTGAGAAGTTGCTTCTGGCTTTGGGAAATGTTTTTCATTAAATGCAGAGCATATGCAAAACAGTAACGCATTGATTTGACTGTGCTGTCATGGGGCTTCCTAGAGTCTATTTTAGCTCTTGTGTTCACATTCTCTTCTCCAAGATAGGGAGACCATAGTAGGTCCTGAGAGACACACCTTGGTCAATGGATCCATCTTGGATGAGAAAATGGGAGCACAAGCATGTGAACTCCTGTTCCCATGCAGCAAGGCAACAATTTGACAACATTAAATATTTGACCTTTCTGGAATATTTTCATTTTTGTGGAACCTCTCCTTTTTGCCTTTTTTTCCCCCAAAGCAAATATGTGATTTCTCTTCGTGATTCCCTGTCATTTTAATGATAATGTGATTGTCAGTAAAACTTTGGTTGTGAAAAGATGTTTTTGTCCTAACCTTGTTAAGTAGGTAAATAGTGTATGTAACCTCTCAGGAGATGAATGAAAATTTGTATGTTTCAGTTGGAGCTTTAAGGGCTTTGTTTTTGAGGAGACGGTGTTTATTTTACAATAACGACCCCCAAAAAACCCTCCAAGAGGTTGACGACTGCTCAGCACTGAGTTAAAGCAAGTGGAGCTTGCAGGTTTTTTCAAGGTGTAAGACAAGGGCCAGACCAACCATCTGATAAATTTCTGATGTTAGGGTTGGATGCAGAAATGGGAAGTGTCTGGCTTCCTATTTAGGTTTCAGGTTTAGGTTTTAGTTTAGGTGTTTTCCCTATGTATCTGGTCTGGTTCTGCCTTCCTGAGCGGAAAATTGACTGGTAACTCCCGGTCCTTGTGAATAGCATCAAGTAGCAAATGTAAACTTGTTTCCTGAAATAACCTCAACCAATTCCTGCCCTGGAGTTAGCCTGGAGGGCAGGACACAGCCCAGGAGGACCCTCTGATCATCATTTAGAAGAGAGGCAGGCAAGTTGGGTCTTTAGATGCTATTTCAAAATCAAAAAAGTTATTTTTCCCTTGACTCTTCAGCCAGATCTCCCTTATTTATGGCAACAGAGCTACAATATGCCTGACAAAGGAAGAACAATCCTTGGGTGAGGGGATGGGATGTAAATAAACTATTCTTAGTTCACCTGGCCTGCACTGTGCTGAACCATAGCAACAAATGAGGCTGCCTTCTCCAGAGCCACTTGCATGGCCCATTAGCAGGATTCCCAGTGCTCCAGGAAGGTTTGATTTGAGCACAGTGGTATGGCAGTGCACAGAGCTAAATCAGGGCCAGTGGTGTACTCCAGGAAACAAGCTGGCCTGGAACAGGGCACAGGGAAGCGTGCTGCAGCATTATCTTCACTGCAGCCAGCTCAACACCCGATGAACCGCTTAGTTCAGCAAAAGCCAACCAGCCTAGAAGCACAGTGGTGACATATTTGATCTAATATCCCAGATTTTTACTTTTATATGCAACGCATTTGAGCAAACATATAATGGTAGAACTGAGAGTTGGGTGTTTATTTAAAATAAGAGTTAAATTCAATTTTGCATGATCTTGACAACCCATCCGCTGATGAGGTTTGTATGTTTGGGATCTGTTATACTTCGGAAAGTCTTAATTGACTCAGATCCCGTGTTTGGACATTCTTAAATATCTTTAGGATCACACCCCAAATTTTTAAAGCCAGCTTTAAACGGAACTTCCCGTTATGTGTAATTTGGTGCAGGAAAACGTGTTTCAAGTAAAGAAAGTTGGAACACATGTGAATGCTTTTTGTTAATCCTCTTGACATTGTGAAGAATGAACATGTTATTGTTGGTATAAATGTGAAGTATTTCCAAAGGCACATTGATATTGTTTATGAACTGTACTTTATTATTTTAAAATACTATTAATCTAGGTAATACCAGTCTTCAGTAACAAAAGGAGGCCATCAATTACCAGAAATAAATCTAAAACAGTGATAACTGAAGGTTTCTGCAATTTTCTACAGAAGCTTGCATTTCTACATTTAAAACATAATGTATTGAGGGGGAGGCTAGTTATCTGTACCTTAGGAATCAGTCTGGGGGATACACAAAACATAGTTATGTTCCTCTCCTCCCCATGTCTTTTTTAGCCACTTTTATTTAGGCTGTTAATCAGCAGAGAAGAAGGAAATCAGAGCGTTAATGAAATTTGGTATGCTCTTTCATAGCTCAGCCAAATTTTTAATGAATAGATTTCTCTGGGTAAAAGCCAAGATCTGTGTATTGCTTTGGATGGGTAAATGCTTTACAGTTGTGTATCTGATTGCTACACTGGCATCTGTGGGAGGGAAGAAACCTTAAATATATGAGTGGGGATCATCTGGTTATTTGTGGCATGGTAACAATGTGTATGAAGATATGATCTGACACATATGCCAAAGTAATTCCTGTTGATTGACTTCAGGGAAAAAGGCATTGTAAATCCGACTAGTACACAGTATGCCTGGGATCTGATACAAAGGTAGCTGCTATGGAGCTTTTTTTCTGGGGCTGTCAGATTATTTATTTTGCAGTCATGCTGATTTTCCCTGATTTTAATTCATTCAAGAGGAGTCATCTTTAGAAAAACAAACAAAAAACAGCTCTCTTCCTTTCATTTGCTTCCCTTTTCCCAAAGAAATCCTCTGTATGTGGGAAACACCATGTTAATGTCTTAAACTGGCAGGATGAATCCAGAAATGGCATTTGTAGTTTCTTGATTTTTTTTTTTAATAAAGTTCATCTTACCACAGAGTACGTCATTGCTGAAACTGAATTTTTGTAAGAGGTTTCATCTTTACCTACTTTCCTACCACCAAATTCTGAAACAGCTATTTTTAATATGCTTTTAACAGTGGTGGTTTTTTTGAACTATAGCTATCAAATTTTCTTGATCTATTATTATCATGGCCGTAGCAGCAATACAGATGTATTTTAAGCACTCAGAGATGAAAATGACCTTAACTGTTCCTGTGAATGTCTGTCTTGTTCTTCACTGTACAGCAGTGATTATGCAAAAAAGGCCATAGAGATTTATTAATTATTAAGATCCAAGTCCGTTTATTTGGACAAAGTATGTATGTAGTTATACTGGAAGTGGTACTGTCACTGCCTGCAGTTGCCAACCTTGGTAACTAATGTCCTTGCCACTACCAGTGCTTCATGTGGCAGAGAAATCTGAGCCCATTTTACAGATGAAGGATTGAGGAAAAAAGAGACCAAATGGTTTCCCAGGGCAGTACGTGGCAGGTGTGACAGGACTGGATGTTGAATACTGCTGATGCTGTCCTTGGCCAGAATCTTAGCAGTAAAGGAGATGAAATTTTCCTTACCGAGACTGCATGATTTTCAGTATTTTGTTTTTTCTTGTTCTCTGTGAAATGCAACTGTAGTGATAAAGACTAGAGTACTTGAGGAGGATGCATCCCAAATTAGCAGGCTAT
Organism: Pitta sordida; assembly: GCA_013390025.1. Taxonomy (NCBI): domain Eukaryota; kingdom Metazoa; phylum Chordata; class Aves; order Passeriformes; family Pittidae; genus Pitta; species Pitta sordida. Next base: position 69,354 of record WEKX01008044.1, read on the forward strand.
GATTTCTTCTGGGAAACCAGCATCCAAGCTATTGAGGAAATACAGCCCAGGATAATAAAAGGCTTACCAGGATTCAAAAGACCTCCATTTACATAAATATGCAGAGACATCTGTTACAGTCATGAGTGACCTGCTGGTTTAAACCATCAGCAGGGGAAACATTGTTGATCAGCATTGCCTGCAGTAACAGGCACTACTTTCAGCAGCAGGATTTACTGAAGAGGTTTTCAGTGAACAAAGACAACCTTTCCTCTTGCCAAGAAGAGACATACGGGAAATTGAAACAAACGGCACACGCCTACGGTCTTTCATTTGCAATACATGATGAGAGCACAGTGTGTGCTTCTGCATCCAGATCTTCACGTGGTTAGTTGTAGGTATGGTGTGACTGACAACGTTGCAAAGTTTATGTCTGAAGAGTACTTACGTTTTTTAAAACCAAACTTCTTATGTCAGATTCCCAAACAGAAATGAATCATCAAGATTTAGTGGAAAATGTTCAAAACAAATTCATCATTTAAACTCGCTGTTTTTATTACCAGAGTATATGCCCCAAATAGTAATATAAAACCATCATCCTAAAGGTTGCGATTAGTTAAGTGAAAAATGGAAGTTTAATTCTTGCTTGCCATTAATCAACAAAAACATTATAATGCTATTTTATATAATGGAAGGATATTTCCATTTCATGTTGGCTCAACATATATGGTGTGTTCTCTCTTTTCCCACTCTCCCTCTGCCCCGTTCACTGTGTAACATGGTTTTGTAAAGAAAGAATCTGTCCTCAGTGGATGAATGATTGGACAGAAAGCTGGATTTCAAATTTGGGGCTGTAAAAAGGTCTGTCGTCTGAAGAAAGTGTAGTAAAGCCACCAAAGTAAAAGAGTTGACAATTACAAAGTCTTCCAAGGTTTAAAATGCTCCCTGTGTGTCTCTCACTTATGTTAAATACTGCTCTTTAATTGTAATAAAAGGTGTGGTGCAGACTGAGTACTTGATTCACAATATTCCCAGTGTTCCTCACACTGGGACATTGCAGTTCTAATAATTGTATGAGATCTTTAAATACCTTAACAATTCCCACCTCTGTTTTGATAACATTTTTCATAGAAAATGAAGATTAAAAAAAATTGTTCTTTTCTCTCCCTTTGAACAGAGCGTGGATCACACTTCTTGTAAACCTCATCATATTGAGGTTGGGCTAAGATGAGCATAACCAGTGACGAAGTGAATTTCTTGGTGTATCGCTATCTCCAGGAATCGGGTAAATTTCCTGTCTTTTCTCATAAATTCTTGTCATAAATGAACTGGGGAAATTGGCTTTTTGCATGATGTTCCTCTAAGAATGTAACCTGAGGTGTTTCAGACTCATAGACTCAGACAAATATTTCTCGCACAAACCCACATTTCTTTGAAATCTTTGTCTTAGACATAATAAAAGTGCAAATATGCACAGGTAGAAAAGTAAACGTTGCAGTTGGACAAATCAAGGAAGTACATAACTTTATGTTAACAGATGTTTTGGTAGGCATATCATGTCAGATAAAGTCATTTTTGGCAGCACATGCACAGAGCATATGTGTGTTATCTTTTTTCTTACCTACTTGAAATTGTTCAAATTGGTTTTATGTTGGCTGTGAAAGGAAGTCTGAGTACAAGGTTCTGACATTTTAGAATTTTCTTCGGGTAATTATGTACGTAAACTGAGCTGCACAAGGGTCAGTGTGCCTGTGTCTCAGTATCACTTTCACCTCTGTCTGCTTTCATATTGGAAAATACCACAGGACTTTTCCTTTTGGAAGGAAATCTTTAAAAAATTAAATTTAAATTTAAATTTTGGGTCTATTTTGTTTCCATAGTCTTGTTTCCACTCTTTCACTACAAGAAGTAGAAGGTGTCTTAGCTAATGGAAAATACTCTGTTACTGTGGAGTTGATAGGGGAGATGAGAAACATTGACAAAGGGCTTATAACCAGCATCACATTTTACTTGATAGTAGCCCTGTGTTTTGTGTTGGTAAAAGTAGAATTTACTAAAAATATTTCATGTTTCAAATGCTGAAACAAACAAACAAAAAATTCTGTGAAAAATCTGTGTTGTTCTGTCAGAAGACTTGAAGCCAGTTTTAGAACAAACCCTCCAGACCTGCAAGATGTCTCAGAGAGGGGATGAAAATCCCAGCAGGTAGAACGTACAGGGTTAGCCTGCTTCTCTTGGTCATTATAACTAGCATTCATCAGCTACATTATTTTGAGATGTTTGTTTTACTTGCAAGACTACGTATTTCAATCCCAAGAACTCAAATCCATATGTAAAGAATCTCCTCTGAAATTAAGAAGATCTTTCATACTTTTTTACTATTTGGTCTTTAAGGCAGTTCTTTAAGAGTCCAGTTGTGGCCTGTGGCAGCTCTTTTCTCACATCATATTCCACTCTCAAATAATGGAGGTTATAAAAAAATAATCTAGATCTGGTGTGCAAACAGATAACAGAAAAAGAGGAACTGACAAAACTAAAACTTCATCCAGATAAAGTTTACTTTAAAAATAAGCTATTGTGTACGACACTGTAAAGAGCTTTTAGACATTAGAGCAGTGCACAGATCACAGATGGTCATAATCAAAGCATAAAGCGTCCTGAAATTATTTTATATTCTTATATTTGAATGTAAGAGATTGTACATATCAGTGTATTAATACAGTAGCTTTTCCTGATGTGCCTTTTTTATTCCTCTTGATATATCAGTAGGGGGGTTAGTGTTGTGTAATGATTCAGGAGGCTTTATAAAGTCAATCAGCCAAATGTCAGAAGAAAGTTATTGTAGGTTACCTATCTCCCACAAGTAAGCAATCACTTTTGCCATTTTAAAGAGAACTTTATAAATTTTTATGTTAATATCGAATTGTACTGCTTTTACCTTCTTATCTAGAGGGCCAAAAGTTTTTCTTATTTAATTAAGACATTAATGCCTTTTTAAGGCATTCATAAAAATATTTTATTTCCACTGTTCCATTGTATCTTATAAATATAATTGAGGGGAAATATTTGAAGAAATACTAAAATATTCTTCAAACTGAGCATATTGAAATCTATATGCTGGGTATGGATTTAATAGATATACTTGGCAGGTTGTTAGGAATTCTGTTCAGCAAACGAGCTGTAATTAATGATGAATCCACTAATCTGTTTAAAAAGCTTCTTGCATTTAGTTTGATCATTTTTTCTGCTGTCGTTTTTTTCAAAGGAATTTTTATATCTGTGTTTTCAGATAAAGTAGGGTCACAAGACAGAAGTTGTTACACAGCGTTTTGCCTTCCCATGTGCTACTATAAATGCCATAAGATGCAACAGCACATGAAAGATATTTAGTCCATAGCTTCAGAAATAATGCATGCCAGATTTAAAAGGCTAGTGTTTAAATTCAGTCTAGTTCAAGTTTAAGGAGTTTACCAAAGATAAGGTTAATATGCTGATTATTTGTTAACATTAGCTGAACCTAAAGCTTCTAAAATTGTATCAGACACAGGCATAAAGGTTGCTTACAAGACCATACAAAAGTTCACTTTTTTTTTCCAGGTTTCTGTCCTTTAATATTCCAGGTTTTCCCATAAAATGCAGGCAGATGGTGGGAGGAAGAGAGAAATGAAAAAAAAAAAATACACATGGTGGAATAGCTATATAAAAAGCAAAATATCCTTATAATATTTCATGTATTTTGCATCTGCAATGCACAGAAATACTTGAGATTATGGGAAACATTATGGCATAGATCTGGTGGGTGCTCTATACTTCATTATGAAAATGCTGGGAGATGATTCTACTAGAAGTCTAGCTCTTCTAAAATTGAAGTTAGAAGTGAAATTCAGTAATTACATTTCCTCCTTAATCAGAAAACTTGTACAGGAGAATATTAATAGAGTTGAACTGTCTAAACCATTATTGTTGCTTTTTAACAAACCTTGGCATACTAAAGAGAGTTTCAGTGAAGTGGAAAAAGCAAATGTTGTGCCAGAGTTTTTAAAGGTTAAACAAGATGATCCAGTTAACTATAGGTCAAGCAAAGTCATTGGAAGGCTGAGATGAGGTATCTCCAACAAAGATGAACAGATAACCTCATGCCAAATGCCAGCCAGCAAGTTTTTATGAATTTTACGGATAATAGATCTTGTCAAACAGACTTGATGCTGCTTTTTCCATTATCAGAAATTAACGTGACAGAAATAGCTATGCTAACATTAATACACTTAGATGTCTACTTCATGGCAGTTACTTAGTCTTGTTGACACTGCAGCTAAAAACAAAATGGAGTAACAATGAGTAAAACGAGTGTAATACAGGGTTACCAAATGGATTAAAAATGGGCTAACAAAAACATCTTGAAAAGTGATCAGAGTTGAAGAGTATTCATCTCAGGGGGAACTCACAGGAATCTGTTCTTGGCGTAATACCACTCAATAGCTTTATCAGTTACCTAGAAGGAAATATAAAATCATTCCTGAGTAAATTTGCAGATGGAACGAAACAGTAAGTTGTGGCATTTGGTGAGTAATACTGACTGATCATGTGGTTTAACAGAAAAAATACAGCCAGAGACACTGCACAAGTTGCCTTCTGCTAGCGTAGATGCCTGGTCCAGGGTCAGAGCAGTCAAATCCCTCCCATACAAGACAGGACTTGGACAAGTTAAGGATCTCTAAATGTTTAGCTCTATTAAAATAAGTAAGTAAATAGTGGTCTCTTTACATAAGTGACTGTCTCTGTGCTTATCTATGCCCAGAAAAACAAAGCAGTCTGGCATATTTTCCATTTAGGTTCCATGCCTTAATGGCATACAAATTCTACCACTAAGTGGACTAGGTGTTGTCACTTCCACTGAATGGTCTCCTCTTGAGATATAAAGACAACAAATGCTTATCTTCAGTTTAAAGTTACATATTGCTTCCTCATGAAAGTCAAGTTTTCAATGTTTAGTTTTCTCCTTTTTGAGTATGAGCTTTTTTGGTGCACAATTTTAAGTGGTCATTCTTAAAAGTGCTGAGTACTTCCGAGGATTTTTTATCTCAGGAGCCAAACTTTTCAAAGTTCTATTTATTTCTCTTGATACAAAGTTCTACGTTTTAGTGAAATTTTGGCCCCAGTTACAAAAATCAGGCTTAGGTATGTCTACACTAAGAGTGTACAACCATTATTGTGAGAGAAGCACACAAAATACTCTTGTGGTAGACATAATTATACCAAAAAAAGCAAATACATTGATGAAAGTGAAACAAACTACAGTCGGATCTCCTATGTCACGGACTCGTGGTCTTAATCAGGTTTCATGAAGCCCTACTTCTGCGCTGAATGGCAGCTCATTAATATGCAAATTTGCCTCTCACCCTCACGTGGCCCCCCGGCGCTGTTTCGACACTGTGTTGCTGTGTATCAATGTTTGTGTCAGCCCTTCCTGGCACCCGCAGCCACCCCACTTTTCGGCTCGGCCAGGGACATGGGTGTGGGGAGCTGCCCTAATTGAATATTCATGCATGCCAGGTCGCGTATGCGCAGTTGCGAAAAGGGGCCTCCTTCATCACTAAAACATCATGCCACTAAGATGTGAAGCCACAATATGGGGGCCACGAAGTGCAAGAGGGACGACTGTATATCAAAGTAGCCACGGTTTGGGTATTCAAATTATGTCGATTCAACTTTGCACCTCTTCAAACTCCTGAGAAGCATGCCTTCACTAGCAGGCGTCTTCCTTGTTGACATAGACCTACTATTGGTTTTGTTCAGTTTCTGAAAAAAACATGTAGAATTCATAATGTAGAGTTTTCCTGTTCTGCTTTTCCCAAAAGAGAAACAGACAATTATTTGTCTTTTGGAATGAGGGTCAGAACCATACAGTGCAATGAGGAATAATAAGGGTCCCAAGGAAATTTCTAAGAGGCGAGGGAGGATGGGAAAAGCAAGGGAAATCAAATCTCTCACATACTTTAAAATGTGCTGTCATCTGTTACGAGTGACCAATCCTATCATCAGTCCAAATGCTACAATAAATTAACTTCCCTACCCAGCCTAACACGTCCATTCACTTATTAAAGCTTTTTAAAATCTGGTATTTTTGATGCATTAGTCATTAACTCTGTTCATTTTTTAGCACTTAAATGCATGTTGCAATTTAGAGTTCTTTTCTGAAAATCAGCTCCCCAGTTGTCTGTGGCTTACACTACTCTCTAGTAGGGCATTTACCATAATGGATGTCTGGCAATGAATGGTTAGTGTTAAGATTGTGCAATAGTTTCCACTTTCACTCACACTTTTACTTCTTGGTTTGAATTTTTCCATGTTTTATGACACACACTTTCTCAGCGTATAGTCTGTGTGTACAGTCTGTACCACATCTAAGACAATAAAAATTCTAGCTAGATGCTTTTGCTGAAAGATGCCAATGACATTTTTAGATGCTAACTTGGGACAACTTCCCATTATACTTTAGAATTTTCATTTGTTTTCTTCCCAACCATAAAAATGAAGGCAGCTCATATAATGTTTTTTCCTCCTTCCGTATATTCAGCATGAGAGTAGCACACTGTTCTTGGTTCACGGTCGACAGATTTTCCTTGTTTTCCTAGAAGATAAGATTTTTCTCTCAGATTTTAAGCATAGATTCAAGGGCATATAGAAAACAAAGGGTTTCTGTGAATCACAGCACAAAGTTCTTTTAATTAGACATGTGCAAACATAGGCCTTTCTTGTTGAGAACATCCAAAGCATTTTACTGTCATTCTGCCTTTGGAAATTGTGAGAGAATCCAAAATGTGGATATTCTGAAGCTTTTGGGATTTCATCATTGTGGCGTTGTCCAAGTAGATAGTAGTAGTTGGAACAGTACTAGATTACATTTTTTCCAGTGATATTTCTTATTTTTTAAAAGGAACTAACAAAATTTGAAGGAAAATACCTTTTTTAAGGAATCATGCTCTATTTTTACAAGGAAATTTTATACAAAATGTAAATATCACATTTTTCTTGGTTAAGTTCTCAGGCAACAGGGAATCACTGATTATCAATAGTATTCTGTTCTTTTGAATTTGTGCCTTCTGCAACAGTCTCTACTTACATAAGCCTCTGTAAATTTTCTCTGAGGTCCATGCTTTTACTGCATGAGGTATGTTTAGAGACTTCCTGAGTCACAGATGAGAGAAGCAAATGTTGAAAACAATTCAGATTAAGCATAGCATAAAAGATTGGCATATATAGGTCAGCTCAATTTGCTTCAAAGCTAACTACTTCCTTTGTGTAGGAAGGCTGCTGCTAGGTAGAAGAGGAATATACAGTACATGTTTTTCTCTTAAATTATTAAAATCTATACCTTGAAGAATAATTCATTAGAAGAATGAATCACTTGGTCAACAAAAGCAGTTGTCCTAAAAACAATATCGTGCACTGATGGCAGAGCCAGCGGATAATGATTTTTCTTTTGCCTTTTTTTATGTTTTCTTCCAGTTTGGCTCATTAGGGTCGTAGGAGAGTTCAGTCTGGATGGCGTCTCAGGAGATTACAGAATCAGTAGTTCAGGTTGGCAGGGACCTCTGGAGATCATCTAATCCATCTTCTCTGTTCATAGCAGGGTCAGCTGTAGCAGCTTGCTCAGGGCTGTGTTGGGCTCTGTTGTGTTTTGAATATCTCCCAAGGGTTGAGAGTCCACAATATCCTTGGACAGCCAGTTCCAATACTTTATCACCCTTACAATAAAAAGGTAGTTTATTTTGTTTCAGTGGAATTTCACATGTGTTTCAGTTTGTGCCCATTGCCTCTTGTCCTGTCAATTGGCACTGCTGGAAGGAGTCTGGCTCCATCCTCTTTGCACCCCCATCAGGTATTTACGCACATGAATAAGGTTCTCTTCTCCAGGCTGAGCAGTCCCAACTCTCTCAGCCTCTCCTTGTATGGCTGATATTCTGGTCCATTGATCATCTTTGTTGTCTTTCACTGGACTCTCTCCAGTGAATCCCTGTCTCTTTTACTAGGGAGCCCAGAACTGGACACAGTGCTCCGGGCACATCTCCCCAGCGCTGAGTAGAGGGCACGAATCCCCTCCACTGACTTCCTGGCAACACTTTTTGTAGCACAGCTAAGGATGCTCTTGGCTTTTCTTTCTGCAAGGGCACATGCTAGCTCATGTTTAAATAGTCCTGCCTCCTCCTCAACACTGAAGAGCCTCAAAAATCTTTTAAACAATACATATGTGAAGGTGCTGTCAACAGGGTAGTCATGGGATTTTCTCAGGGCTCTGTGCATCTCTGTGCTTTAAATGTAAGGATGGAGACCTTTAGTTTGCTGAGGGAAAGGTGCATCCTTGAAATGCCAGCCAGAGATAAAACACAGATTCTGCTGTTGGTTCAGTGGCAACCTGTGGTTCCATTATTTGTGTCTACATGCATGTCATCACTGTCTCTTGGGCTGCATGTGTTCTGCCTGCAGCACAGAGTATCTGTAGTTCGTAGATCAGCCTCAGCTGCACTGATGTAAGAACACTCGAGTATTTGCTTACCTTCTCTTTGCACAGGTACTTTTGTGCTAGTGGAACTGGGTACTGAGCAGGTATTCCTGAATAAATAAAGGACACACGTGAAAACTGAGTGTTTAAACCTGGCCTTAAAGTTTCCATTTTCGTGTGTGAAAGAAAAATCAATACTGTGTACAGTACCTCAAAGCATATGTTGAAAGTTTATAGTCCTAAAATGTATTGAAATTCACTGAGTAAAGAATTGCTGGGAGCTAGGACAATATTTAACATTCTTCAATTATTTCAGAGTACTGTTTATGTATATACAGGTGAATATATATTCCTAAACACAGTATGAGTGAGATGATAACTGTTTTTCAGGAACTGGTGTTAAGACTGAAGGCAAGGATTCTTTCACCTTTTCAGCTGTACAATGGCAAGGCTTTGGAGCAAAACAAATTCTGCTTCTAATTTTCATGGTTTAGCATAGATCTAATTTGTGGGCATGCAGACTATCTATATGATGCTTTATCCTTTTTAGAGCCATTCTACTTAGTTAAAATAGAATTACTTAAGGTTCGATCCATGTCTCTGACATATTGGAAGGTGGCTATAGAGCCACCTTTTGTGTCTTTTCATTAATTATTTTAGATAAATAAAGCCACAGTGCTTTTATAGAAGTGCAGTATGTGTAAAAGTGATCTTTGGATAAGAACACTTGAGAAATTTGATTTAAAAAGGGGTTTGATTTAAATCAAAGTGTTTCATAAAAGTCACCTCAGAATGAATGTTCCTGTATAATGAGAAACCACCTGTAACTATACATACTGCATATAACTTTTTTTTTTAGTATACGTATGTATATATAAATGCCTCCAGCATAATAGTTTAAGGGTAGACTGGATGAGGTGTTGAGGGTCATGATATAAATGTTACAGCTGTTAGGTTTTAGTTGAATTTTAGGTTGGACTTTACGATCTTCAAGGTCTTTTCCAGCCTTATCTACACTGTGATACTTTGATATGTGGTCAAATAGTGTACTATCCAAAGGATATAAAGGATTTTAATAAATTGCTGCTCCTTTTTTTTTAATCTCTCCTCTACTTTTTGTATTTCTTTTAAACTAGGGACATAGTGACTGTATGATTCCAGAAACAGTGAGACTGACTCTGAATTTGAAATGATACTTCATGGTTTCAGAAGGGATAACTGCTGAAAAGACAACTCCATTTCTAAAACCAGAAGTGTATTATTATGTAGTTTCTGTCTCTGCTAGTCAACATTTATTCTCTTTGTATATACTAAGTACATTTTAAGAAAATCAGAGTCAGCATTAAAAGACAACAAGCTTTATTGAGCTGCAGTTTTAAAAAACTTGTCAAAGCTATAGATCTTTTGAAGGATGAAGCTGACAGGTTGAAAGTAAATACTTTTTCTAACTTTCTTTTAAAGATAAGCAACTTCCCGCCAGGGAGACAGTGTTAAGGGTTGGACTTGATGATCCTTGTGGGTCCCTTCCAACTCAGAATATTCTGTGATTCTGTGATTCATAACTTCATTTTATAAGTTAACAGCACCTGTGTGAGTCAAAAACAATTGCACAGTTTTTTCACAGAGCATTGAATACATAGTATAGTATTTGATGGTTGGCTTCACAAAATCCATTTTCACAGTGGAAAGGGGAAAAAATAGTTTTACAGCTAAAGAACTTATTTTTGTCATTCTTTGTTCTGGTAATATTTTCAGAAGAATGTTGTAAGCTGTATGAGAGCCATTTTTGTGTGTCTTTATATACACAGACTTAGAGTTTTGTGACCAGATAACTACAAACAATAATTTCAAATGTTTTATGGTAGAATTCAGGAAATCGTCTTGAAAACTTCTTTCTGTTTAGTCTACCCCTTTCCATAAAAGCAATAAAAATGCTGTGCAAGAAAGTAATACTTGGTGCAGAATTTTATTTAAGTTCATGTGAAGTAAAGAAATACACTCTTTTGTTCTTTTGCTGTTTGCAAAACCCTGCTTACCTCGTGTTTCTGTCTCAGTCTCTTCACACTTTTCTAAACTTGGCAATTTTGATTTTTCTTTGGCCTGAAAGTTGCTGTACACTGTTGGATCTTGGATGCTGTGCACATGTTGATTTTTAAGCTACACAAACATAAACAAACCATTACACCTTTGCAAATTTGTTCCATGATACAAATTTTGGTTCTTTAGGAGTGAGGTGGGGGAGTCACCATCCCTGGAGGTGTTTAAGAGAAGACTGGACGAGGAGCTTAGTGACATGGTCTAGCTGGGGGGTGTAGGGCTGGATGACGCTGGGCCCCTTCCGGCTCGGAGTGGCCTGCTAGACCGTGAGGGATCTAGGTTGGTGTTATGCTCTGGGATGTGCTCTTGGTCGCTGTATGGGTATTAGATGGTGAGTTGGACTAGATGATCCTTGTGGGTCCCTTCCAACTCATAGTACTCTGTGATTCTGTGATTCTGTTAAGAAAATATCATGTTGGGTGGAAGAGAGATGTCTGAAGGTCAAGATGGCTTTGCTAGTAAAGTCAGTGCAGTTCTCCACATTTGTCAGTTCATTATGAATCCCAGGCCCAGTGAAAGAAGCTACATCTTGTAGCTTTGCAGGTTTTCTAATAACCTGCATGCTGGAGGCATTCTGCCTGCACAGCTGTGGCAGTCACAGACCACCCCTCCTCACACCTGACCGGTATCAGGACTCCTTTTGTAGGCACCATCCGCAGAAACCGTCCCGGCACTGAGTTCCTAAATGCTCACTGAGTGTCAGCTGTGGTGTTCTACTTGACGCCACTGATAGGTGTATATTAGAACAGAGGGAAGAGCATAGTGTAGGGAAACTATGTGTGATTGGGAAAGTCTCTTCTGTTAGTGTGATCTTTAAAATGATGCATATCTCTCTTTGGGTGTTTGGTTGCACAGACAGGGCTAAATAATAACAACATCCCATTAATTCATAGGAAAACATGTACTGGTTTTTTCCTTGCTGTGGCCTTTGTCGACTGCTTCAAGCCTTGCCCATAGTTGCATTAAATTGCTGGATCTGTGTTGATATTTATTTGTGATTGTCATTCTAATTTACACAGAGTGAGTGAAAAGGGGGAGTATTTTAGACCTTGTTTTCAAGAGGTTTTTATAAGTTCCTCTTTCCATTGTGCATGTTCTGGTTTTTGTCTGTATCATATTTCTTTCTGTTAGCTTGCAGCCCTCAGAAAGGTGCCAAGTACTGCTCATCAAGAGATCATTTCCAAGTTGTATTAATAATTTCCAACATATTTTCCTGCATGAAAAATAAAAAAAAAATCTGCCAAAAACATTCTTTGGCATGAAATAAAATAACTTTGGGCAGCAGACATTTACTCTGAATTCTTGGCAGAAGGTGAACAGGTCAAATATCCAAGAAAAAAGGGCGTAACGTTTAATATTAGTGAATAATCACTGCTACAAAACTTTGGATAACTATGCATAGTGTAATTTTACCTACAGCTAGGAATCCTTTCTTTGTATTTCCCAGGAACTGTTAAAGAGCTTGTAATACAGGACACATTTCCCAGGGTTCTGGAAATAATTTTAGTCATTTAGCAATCCTAATCTTGAAACAAATGTACAGTCCCTATTGTTCAGCTGACTTTTCTAAAAATATATTTCGACTGCAGTTCTCTATTTTAAATTGCTAATGTGTGTCCTTGTTAAGACCTTTATGTAATTGCAAAGGTAAGTCTTCAAAATAAGCAGACACTGCCAAAAAACGGAGGCACTCTACGATGTATTACTGAGGGAGGAAAAAGCTCAGCTAGGAGAAGAATCTCAGTCTGCTGTGAAAAATAAACAAGATGTGGTGTAGGATTTTTGTCTACCTTTGTTTTTTAGATAGAATCTTACAGTAGCTTGAAGCCCCAGATACTTACTGACTGCAACCGAACGTACTTCAGGGAAGCTGGTGTCATTTTTGTGAAGCCTCTACATATATATACTCTGTGGGTTTATGACCATATTTTTGTTTATACATAATTAAATTTAGACAGAAATCTAAGGAGAAACAAGGATAAGGATCCATGTTACCATTCTCAGTTCTCTCTCACTGTGTCATATATAAGGAGAAGTACTAGCCTAAGGTGGCATCTGCAATCAACTGGGGTGAAGAGCATCATTCTATTCTCTTGGGCAATGGCAAGAAATTGCATCATTTACCCCAGAAACTAGATTAACATGTGTTAGGCCCTGACTAAAGAAAATACAGTTGCTCTAAATTACACTGTGTGCTTCTGGTTTTGCATCCAGAAATTGCATTCAAATTTGCCCTTAGTGATAAATGTCTCATGCTTCTCTGCATTCATACATCTAGACCTACAAAAGTCTTAATTTAACATTAACTGTGTTGTTTCTACATCATTAGTATTTGGAGGAAATTATTGTCTTAGTAGTCATATTTCACTGGGATATTTGTGGATTTTTTTTTCTACTGCACTGGTGAGGCCCTAATTTATTTCAGAACACCACATTGCACCACTCTCCCCTTCTTGCCATCCTGCTTAGGTAGCACTCCCAGGACCCAGATGTCAAACTTGAGATGAATGTTTTTCCACCGTTTACGTCGGATTTCTTTGGCAAGCAGTTGTGCAGACAGCTTTGGATTTACTTGAGTTGGTAACACAGTGAAGCAGCTGATGGGATTGTGTGGAGATGTCTGTTCCTCCTGTTAGTGATTTTCTTTTAACTCATGACACAGTAGAATGTTTCTACTTGATGTGTCTAAATCTCCCAGGATTTTTGACCATATACCCATTTATAGTCAAAGAGATTACTTTCCTTTGCCGCTCACAACCATTTTTTTTTCCTTGCAGCCTGTACAGCTGTAGTCAGCTCTTACATGCCCTTCATTCTTGCATGAGTTGTACTTTGGTCAGTCTCAGCAGTAGTGGAAGGTACAACACTTGCCTTAAGAAAACAGGCACTTGTGCATCTAGAAAACTTGAGATTGCCAGTGGATCCCATTATAGCAGCTGCAGGTTGATTCTACTGAGTCGGAAGTTTTAATAGTTTCTAAAGCCTTGCTCACTTTTCTATCCTGTGTCTGCTAAATACTTTAAAGAGAACAGTGCGTTACTTCAGAGGTGACAATTGAAGGAGCTTGTGTTGGGAATTTCAAGAAAGAAAGACCAACACAATGTCAGAGAAATCAATTAAATAAGAAGTGCTGGTTATTTCTACCTGAAGATGGTTAAATTACTAGAGAAAAATAAGAGATTGGCAGATAGTTTATGCCTTCTCTTTTTTTCCCCCTCCTCTCTATTGAGTTGATAACACCACTAATTTAGTGATTTCCTGAAATTGAATGCAACGTTTCTGTATTTGCAAACCTCAGTCTGGACTGCTTGAGTTAAAGAAATAGGAAACTATAATGAAGGAATGACAAAGACCTCCATATGAAATCTCACTATTTTCTGGGACAGAGGGCCACACTAGGCATTAGTTCTACAAAGATTTGTAGGAGTGGCTTGTTACTTATACTCAGTGTTGGGATAGAGGCTGTTCATCATGAAAATGCACCAGGTGTGTGTAAAAGGCAAATTAATGTTCATAATTCTTGATTATTTGTTTCATTCTTCAGTAACAAATGTTCACTGAAGGATTTTATTGTGTGAATAATTAAACTGAAGTCATTTGCAAGTAACTTGGAACATTGGATCTTTATTTGAAAAGCATACTATTTAGATTTACCAGAGAAAACTAAGTCTAGTTAGTTCACAACCGGAAAACTTGCACAGTGTCCAACAGATCACTTAACTATTGCACATCAGGGCATCCCCAAGGTAACTCCTTGGTAACCAGCAAAGACTGAAATAGTTCAGAAGTTTGTAGCTTCCACAGACCCTTCTTTGTCATTCCCCTCTGCTGTACAAACACAGCAGTAGGTGCTGTAGCTGTTACAATTCAAGATTGTAGTTTAAAAAAGACATGCTGGTGCTGAAGGGATTGGAAAATAGAAGGAGCACTTGGTGGATGTCAGTTGGCTGGAGCTGCGATTGCCAGATGAGCTAGTGTGAGGAATACTCAACAGCACCCCAGATGGAAACCTAAAAGAAGGAATGCTTTTTCTCCCAGAAGAGGTGGGACACTTCTCTGGAGAAGACAAGTCATTCCTCAGGCTTCATGGCTGCCAGTTGTCTTTCCTACACCTACATTTGACAGGCATACTTGTGGGCCAGGTATGTTACAAACCATTAAAACTATGTAGCCTTCACATCAAACAAGCACACAAAGAGCATCATTATTAAATAAAACCGAGTCATTTTATGATCAGTGTCAAATCTAGTTTTAAATGGAGGCCATTTTTAACTGAAAAAGGAGCAACCAAGAGAAAAGAAATCCCTATCTTCTCCATTTTTGCAGTTATAGCAAAACCTATTAGTGAAATTTTGCAAAACACATATGCTTTTTTTTGGCACTGCCTAGGGCAAGAATTCCCAAATGGCTGTGTAGGTACCACAGAGAGTATATACAAACAACACCTCAGTGTGGGAAAAGATAGTGCACAGAACCGAGACCTGTTACCACTGTCAGTACGGAAGAAGTGTGGGAATCTCTTAATGAGGAATTTCACTCAGTTTTCAAGTCTGTTTTTGATTTATTACAATTTTTGTGCTGGGAGGGGTCATTTCAGTGGTTTTTTCTACATTCTTTATCTCTGCTTTTATGCTCTGTAAAATGTTCCAAGCTCAACTGTCCACAGTTAATAGGTCACCTCCATTCATCCCAAGATCTGCACTTTTTCATTTGGAAATATTTTTCATGTAAGGTAATGCATTGACAGATTATACATAGTTTGGTGGTTTCTGTTTCCTCATCCTTTTTAAGGCAGAAAAAACCTAGAAGCCATTCTCTCAAGTTCGATGAAAGATGCTGTTTAGGGCACTGGTCATGTCATGGCAGAAGTGACTGTGGTTCAGTGTCTGGCCATGCTTTTCCTCTTCAGCCCTTTGTGTTCAGGTCTTTAACCTTAAAAGCTCATAGTCTCATTTCATGTGTCCTCAAAAGGTTTATTACATTAAGATTTCATTTACTGGTGCTAGTATTTGAACAGAAATTACTGTTTTATGGAGTGATTATTACAGTTACCAAAGTGACAGAATTTATGAGAAAGAATGCATAAGAACACGGATTTGCAACATTCATTCATTTCAATGCTGCTACAGCATTTTCAGTTTGTGTCTACTGTAATTTCACATCATCTCTACCACATCCTTTCTTCAGAACCCCACTTGCAGAGCACCTTCTGTCTTTGCTCATGCTCCCCAACTGCTTTGGCAGACTGGAAGTGGGGGTGGTGCTTACGTCTTGGCTTTGCATCCCCCGTGTGGTTTCATGAACCTTCCTGCCTTAGAAGGAGGGCCACGTTAATAAAGTAATATTTTTTTTTTAGCTGCCTTTGTTTAATAAAAATCACCTTTTTGTAAGACTGACCTATAGAGCTGCAAGTTTGTTGTGTAATTCAGTGTGCTTGCATGCAGAGCCCTGAAGAGAACTGATGTCATCTGGTATATATGAAAGTAAAGCTCAGGTGATTCTGCAGTGTTATCAGAAATGTGATATAGGTACAGTTTCATTGAAGATTTTGTTAATTGTGTGTGCTGCTTTTAAAACCAATCTACTTTCATATGAGCCTGATGTATGCTACAGTAATGTAAAATAACAGGGTGCATTAGCTAGTGATTGCAGGACTGGTTGGCATGTTTCTGTCGTATTTGTTTTTCTCGTTACATGGGAGGATTTTTTCAAAAGTGGTGAGGAGCACTGTGTCCAGGAAACCCACTTAAACAGTTTTGCTCCACTGATTTTCAGTATTTGGATCCTGTCAGATAAAATCTTAGGAAAGTTTGCAACAACTGCTGGAGGTGTGTGTGAGAAGTTGGCTCTTCAGTGGCAGTGTAGCCAGGAGTTTTGTTTCTTCATCGAACAGGTGCTTTGGTAATAATTTCTTAGTATCGAAAGAAACAGTAGGAAATAAGATTCATTGAAATAACACAGCTGGGTTTTATATTGAGAAGTTTCTTCTCTCACATGCAGTGAGTTGAGATGTATTGCTCTTTGTGCGTGTGGCAGCTCAGTAGTGGACAAAGAGGTTAGCTGTGTGCCACAGTCATCTGTCTTCTGGCAAAGAAGGGGCTTTGTGCCAGCAGTCCACTAAAAGATCTTTAAGTTACCAAATGCAATAATGAGAGGCAAAAAGTCCTAGTTAAAATTATGCCTATGGTAGATCCACAGTCATGATTTTTCCACTTTTTTGAATTTTCTGTACATGTTTGTTGATTGCTATTTCTATGCCATCCACCTGCCATTTTAATCAGAGACCATGTTAAAATTTTCTGAGCTGCTGACCTGCAAACTAGTTGCTGGGTGTTTTTAGCAGTCACCTTCAGTGCTCTTGGACAACAGCTTGATTTTCCTATTCTTACATAGATTTGTTGGTATATCTGTCAGGCATTTTTAAGTCTGTTCTTTTTTTCAAAAAGTTCAGCTACTGTTGTTGATTAATTCAAAACCCCTTAAATTAAGAGGGATCTGATTCTCTAATTCTCGTTAGTTCCATGCCATGTGTTTATAGACATGCATAACGATTTCAGTGTTCAGTGGTCAGGCCCTAGAGCTCTCAGGCGCAGGCTGTCTATGCTTGATGCTTGACTTCTTCCTCATTGTGGTCCTTAGTAATATGCTTAGATGTTCTACAAAACTAATAGCAAGGGAAAATGCGGCGCTGCAGGTCTTATAGTCTGTTTTGGGTGTCCAGGGGGTCCAGCAGCTCATAAAATAGACCAGGATATAAGGAGCTATACAGAATAAGAATTGGACCGGGGATTAGATAAATGATGCTGCAGTTTTTTGGGTTATTTTTTTCTGTGCCTTATTTTTAATGCCTTGTAATACTACATAGTTCTGTTCATACGTGAACCTGCCTCTTTCTAAAAGATGTCCAAAGCATCCCAAGCATCCCCCAAAACTGGGAAGCTCAGGTTGGGAAGGGAGAGGACAGAGGCTGTTACCAGGAAAAGGAGAAAAGCAGCGGCGAAACAAAATACGTAGTGGGGGGAAGGGGAGAATCACAGAGAAATACATACCTCAGTTGCAAATGTGGGAGGTGTTCTGTTTCCCAGCTTGTTTTTGCTAGCTATCTATGTTCATAATTGAGATAGCTGCACAAAGGATCTTTGAAGAGGGAAAGAAAACATTACTATGGTGCGAGCCCAAAATCACATCCCCAGCCTGCACACAAGTGGACATTGCAGTGATATGGGGGAAATCCCTTAACGGACAAAACTATAAATGAAACTACTGTTGACAGGGGGAAGAGGCACGACTGTATTTAACGGAAATATGTTCATTTCAAAGCTGCTTTTTTTTTTTTTTTTTTTGAAGGGAGGTGGTTCTTGTCTAGATGATGGAGACTGTGAGGGCTCTTCCTGTTTGAGACAGTGCATGGGTGGTTTCCCCAAGGCTTTTAATGTTAAATTAATGCTCTGGAGACAGTGTGATGATAAATGGGTTCCTACAGTTATATCTACATCCTGTTCCCCCTTCCCGCTCCTGCAGCTGCCCCTACGTGCAGTCACTCTGCAGCACTTGCCTTCCTACCCAGCAACAATACTGAGCAGCTTCAGACAGCATTTGAGGCAACAGTCTAAAATCTGTCCACCAAAATTCTTTAATTTTCAGTGTCATCACCTTCATTTCCACTTATTTACTCAGGCAATGACAGAAATGAAACAGGAAGGAGAATGACTTCTGGCTGAAGTACAGGCAGACGCAGTGGCTTGTTTTCTGCTGCTTGGCAGAGCCCAATTAATTACTTTTGCGATTATAGTTCACATACAGAAAATAGGTTTATAGGAGTGGCCTTTTTGTAGTTTCACATTTTAATGGCAAACTCTGCCCATCATACTGTGCTTGCCAATAAACGAGCAGAAAATATGAAACCTCTTCCCAGATATAAGGGAATGGCTCCTGTGTGTCAGCTGCATCTCTGCCTTGATTTTATACAGCTTGCACACTGGTAGGGTTTTAAGTGGGCAGCTTCAGCACACACCCAGCACTGAAATTCAGCAAGGGAAATGGAGATTTGAGACATTTTTTTACTGCCCTTGTGGCGATTGCTGATTTTTATGTGGCTGGGCTTTTTTATTTCAGTTAGTGCAGTTATTTTTCTCTGCGTGCATTTCTATTTCTGTACACCTCCCCAGGTGGGGGGGGAAGGGTGGTCAGGGAAGCTCTGGTTGACCTCCCTGGCTCTGTGCAGCCAGCCCACGTCCGTCTGCTTGCGCCGCAGCGTCTCTCAGATCTCAGGACAGAATTATTTTTAGACCGTGAAGGTGTATCTGACTGGTGCATTTAGGTTTCATGTCATGGCTTCCTTTTCCTGCTCTCAGGTTTCTCCCACTCGGCCTTTACCTTCGGTATCGAGAGCCACATCAGCCAGTCCAACATCAACGGAACACTAGTGCCACCTGCCGCACTCATCTCCATCCTCCAGAAGGGGCTCCAGTATGTGGAGGCTGAGATCAGCATCAATGAAGTAAGTACCATCCCCCCACCCGCCCTTTCCCGTGCCACTGGCGCTGCCACTGCTGGCCAGCACATCCCGACAGCCTAGAGACATGAGCCGCTGCGCCCCAGTATCGCTTCATCTGGTTTCGTTTTACTCCTCGTACTTTGCCCCATCCTCCGCATCCATTTCAGCAGAGAGCTGAAAAGTTGTGAAATAAGAGACATATTTTGATTTTTAGCTGTGGCATTGAGACCTTCTTTGTGCTGCTTCAATGGGTGTTTCTGCTACCCCAGTCAATAAATTTGAGGTGCACAGATTCTTGCAGCAAATAAGAAAAGCCATATGTGTTTACAGTCTTGTGGTTTTTCAGGTCATAGCAGAATTTGGCAGGAAAAACCTGCAATGTAGAGTAAAACCTTCTAGCAGGCAACACTGCTTGCAAGGCATGAGAAGCCTGGTCAAAAATCCACAGAGGTCACTGGAGAACGATTTCAGTGACTTTGGCCCAGATCGTAGAAGAGCAGGCATCAAGTACACATGGTGAAACAAACGCATGTAGGTTCTAACTGAGTTCGGGGTGCAGGTTGTCTGCGAGGGTTGTATGGGCAGCCACAAAGTGTCTCTATTCTCCTTGAACTGCCAGAAGAAACAAAGAAGAGATGTGGAAAAAGTCAGGTTTTGGCCTGCCAACTTTAATGACGTGGTGCTTTGAGAGGGAGGGAAGCATGACAGATAAGCAAGTACTGCATTACGAGATATTTACCACAGATATTTGTGATTGACAGACAACTGTAATAAATATTAACACAATAAAGCTACTACATTTTCTTCCATACATGAATGTAGCATGTGAACAGCACGGATGAGAACAAAGGAATAGAAAACAAAGAAATGGTTATGTAGTTTGCAATATGTAGTTTGAGAACTCTTTAGATTTTATCTAAACATTCTCTGTGGTTTTCTTTTTATGACTTGATAATCACGTGTGAGATTTTTGCATGTGTGATTTTGTAGTTGGGGCAATGACATTTGACATTCATGCCAAGCTGCACTTTGATGCAGTTGTAGCAACAAACCAATGTTAGGAAGTTGCCCCACTTTATTACTTAACATTTTTCTCTGTGCCTGAAATTAGAGCTACACACTTAAAAACTGTCAGCTAGGAATAGCACCTATATCAGTTCAGATTGTATTGCACCTTTGGGGGCCTGCTCTTTGTTCATCCAGCTTCAAAACTGCCCTAAATTGAGAGAATAATCTAAATATGTGCCTTGTCACCATCAAGATTTATGTTGTTCTCATGATTTGATTCCGTTTGAACAGAGCCCTGAGCAACCTGGTCTAGTGGAAGGTGTCCTTGCAGGGTGTTGGAACTAGATGATCTTTAAACTCCCTTCCATCTCAAACCACTCTTGATTTTGTTCAAATGCATACTGTTACGCATGTTGCAACAAAGCACATGCCATTTTTGTTACATCTGAGTACCAATAAGGGCTAGGTATATGCTTCTTTGTGTGTTACTTTTCTATGTGTATTACTTAAGAGCGGCAAGGGTCTGAAAACTAGTGCATGTAAAATTATCGTTCATGATTTGTTAAAGGGAAGTCATGCAGATAGTCCAGTGAGCAGTTTTACAGTTGAAAATGTAAGATGGCAACATCCATTGGCAAACTTTCTGTTTATTGCACAGCAGGGATTTGAGTCAAGATTCAAATAAATGTCAGCAGAGACGTTTGCATTAAAAAATGTTGAGGAGAAAGATAGATTATGTTTTTCTTCTCTAATGACTCTTTACTCCTTTTTTCTTTACCATGAGGAAACAAATATGTGTTATCTTAATACAGTGCTTGTAAATATATATATATTTTATACGTATTATATATATATTGTGTGTATACATATATATGCACATACTATCAATTAGTAGTGCAGCAGAAGCATAGCAGTCAGGCAAACAGGTATTTTTCTTTAGTTATCTCTTGAAAATTTTACTGTTTACTAGTTACATCATCCCTCCATATCTGAATCTCATCTGCTATTCTCAAACACAAATGTTTCACTGCTTGGGCCATTAATATTTCAAAGAATTTAAGGGAATTTACAGAAGATTGGTAAAATGGCACTTTATAAAAGACTACTAAAATCTTTTTCCTGTATTTAAGATATGCAATAGCAAAGTCAAAGTGAAGAAAAAGGTAAGTAGATACAGCAGTTGTTGACCTGAGTCTGTATTAAGTCTTAAGAGATCTATTCAATTGATTGTTCAATCTGAAGCCTAATTTACAGAAGTCAAAATGAAAGTCACAACTATCTTGAATAAAAGTAGTGGTATAAAGGAAAAATAATATCAAGCCTGTCCTGAGCAATCAGCTTCAACTGGTAGTGCTGGGCTGATGAACACTGTGCAAGATACATCATGTTTTGACTGAGGTTCATTATTCATCAGCTGCTTCCATTCCATTCCTATGCTCCTGCAAGTGCAGGAAGACAAATAGTTTAACCAAAATCTGTTTGCCTTTGTCATGGCTTTAGCCATGAATTTTTTTCCAAATAGAAAACAAAGTGAAACCTTCTGTCATCAGTCAGACAATGTTTTTCCACAACATAATTTCTTTTACATCTGTAAAGCATTTATATGGTTGAATTTTCTATAAATGTCCAACAAATTGCTTTTCCACGGAACAGATTTCTAAGTAGACCATGAGTATCACCGTCATGGATCTGAGAGAGAGATGGCCCATAGTCATGTGGCACTCATAATTAAGTCTGGGTGCAGTATCTTCACACAGCCTAGTTTTGTTTCTCAATACCATTACCGCTTTGCTGACTTCAGTGGTGAAGATCCTGAACCTAGGGTTTCACTTCTGCTCATTTTCCCTGCAGGATGGTACGGTATTCGATGGCAGGCCAATAGAATCACTGTCTCTGATAGATGCGGTGATGCCTGATGTTGTTCAGACCCGACAGCAAGCGTTCAGAGAGAAACTCGCTCAGCAACAAGCCAGTGCAGCAGCAGCAGCAACGGCAGCGACAGCGACAGCGGGAGCAACGACGACTGCTGTTTCCCAGCAGAACACACCAAAGAACGGAGAAGCCACTGTGAATGGAGAGGAGAATGGGGCACATGCAATAAGTAAGTCAATATTCAGCTGCTTGCCACTACTGAACACTATATTCATGTTTCAATAATATTCTTGTACTTAGTTGCAAGGTGGGTGCAAGGTGTACTTTCTGTAGGTGATTGAACTAAGGGCAGTCATTTCAGAAGGATGAGGTATTTCTAGAAAGGCTGCCAAGTAGAGGTGACATTTCATGTCATGGTGCTGTGTTTCACTGGTCTCCTCTCAGCATCTAAAAGCTTCACATATCTTCAGAATTGCAAGTTGAAGACAGGATGAGGAAGTGGAGCTGTATGCTCTCTCCTTGGAGCAGGGTACCCAGGCTTTATTAATATTATCAGCTTTATAGGTGCTTTCAGATATTTGATAGAAGTTTGAAAAAGCTGTAGCCAAAGCTATTCATTTTGGCCAGGGTAGGAGAGAGATGGGTTGAGAGGCTGGAACCTACAAGCCATATCTATGTAAATGTGGTCATACCACATTTACAGCTTTGTGCAGTAACTGTCCTATGAGCATCCGTTGCCTTGGCATGGTCCTTGGCCCGGTTTGACCTATACCAACTTCCATTCTGTACAATGTGGCCAAGCATAGGATCATCCATAGCCTTATGTTCTTGATCATTAGCCCAGTTTAGACTATAACAACTATTCATCCCTAAACAGCATTGCCAAGCACAGGATAAGGAGTCACATGTGCCAAGGACCATTCCCAGCAGACAGGTTGGATGCAGCCAACCTGTCTCAAGGCACAGAGGAAAATTGTTCCTTGGCCTTTTATTTAATAGCACATGCTTAGTCGTACAGTCCCCTGCAGATAGCTGATTGAGGGTCCTACCTTCCGGAGATTTCCTTAGTCTGTGGGAACAGTCAGTTCTCAAGAGCTCTGAATTCACCTTTGTTCATGGTTGACCAAGGGAGATTGCGCTCATTTCTTAGATATCTAAAACCAGACTTACCAAACGTGGAGTGGACAGGCCTGCTTGTGCAACTAGATCTTGATGACTGCACTAAATTGGGAGGCAGATCTGATCACTGGTTCTGGTTTCTGTGTGCAAGTCCCACTAGGGTACTGACTGACTTCTGAAATTAGACCTTATTGCCCAGTTGTCTTCTAACATGCATGGCAGGTTTTGTAGGAAGTCCTAACAGCTACAGTGATCCCCCATTACTCACGGGCTGTTGGGTCTGGTCCGCCTCACGCGAGTCATGAAATCCACAAAGATAGCGAACCCACTACGTAGTCAAGTATGCCATTCCTGTAGCCACGCCCCCTCCCCTAATAAAGTTTGGAGGATGGTCCTGAGAGCGGGGCTTGTTTCAGATGTCTGGCTGTGCTCCGACGGGGCAGGGGGTGAGTGGTGAGCGGAGGAGCCCAGCGCCGCGGCAGCGGGAGGAGTCCCGTCCCGGCACTGCGGCTTGTCCTGGCGGCTTGCAAGCAGCAGGGCCGGCGGCCGATCAGACTGAGGTTGCAGTAGGTTCTACGCATGTGCTGAGGTCGCACAGCTCGTGGAGAAATCACCTGCAAATACTGGGTCTCGCAAATACCGGATCGCAAGTACACGGGGGATCACTGTATTTGGCTTAGACTGGTAACAGGTCAGGACTGAAATCATGAAACAATTTTATTTGTTTGGCAGTGTAGATACCTTTATCAGTCTCCATCTTCTCTTTGATCTGAATAGATTCCTCAGTCGGTCAGTGAGAAAAATGCTTTCAAACCCGTTTTTTCTTCAGAGAATTCCAGTTAGACAGAATAGTTTCCCCCAGTAAAAATGAAGTTATTTAAATTATGTTTTTCACTTGAGAAAGCAAATGTAAAAAAGTTCTGAAAAATTTTAAAATAGTAATCTGTTCATAGACTGTAGATTGCTTATGTTTTACTTTCAACTGACCCTCTGCTTTGAAACTGAACTTATTTCCTATGTGCAGGGGAGCAAACAGAAATGAAAGCACTTTGAAACATATCAGATGTTGACATTTTGTTTCTTGACACATTTCTTCAGCTGATGCGTGAAAATTTCAGGGGAATGCCTTGTTGTCTCAGAACCAGAAAAAAAGCAAGTTCTTAAGGTAGAAAACTGATTATCAGTTCATCTCTAATAGAGAACCACTCAGACTTATTTGCTTATGATTCAAAGAAACATGCATGTTACTGTATTAATAAAATGAGAGCCTTAAAGATCAAAAAGCCTGAAAAGAGGTTGTAGTCAGGCGGAGGTCGGTCTCTTCTCTCAGGCAACCGGTGACAGAACAAGGGGACACAGTCTCAAGATATGTCAAGGGAGGTTTAGGCTCAATATTAGGAAAAAATTCTTCACTGAAAGGGTGATTGGCCACTGGAATGGACTGCCTGGGGAGATGGTGAAGTAGAGTGGAGTCACTGTCCCTGGAGGCGTTAAAGAGTAGGCTGGATGAGCCACTTAGTGCCGTGGTTTAGATGATGGGTTGGTGTTGGCTTATAGGTTGGACTTGATGATCTTAAATGTCTTTTTCAACCTTGCTAATACAGTGGTAATGTGTTATGGTTTACGGAGCTTTCTGCTGCTCTGGCAGTGAGGGGGTTAACAGCTCAGTTCTTGCCTGGGCTCTCTCCGTGCTGCCATGGCCTTCAAGGTTATAGAGATAGAGGCGTCTCTGTGAATAACATACTTGGGAGAGAAAAAAAATGTTCAGTAGCAAGATGTAGAGTGCCGGTTCAGAACCTGCGTCGGGAGGCTGAGAGATTGAAGGCCCCCAGGCCCACGAGAGAAGGGGTAGAGATGTTCTTCCAGGCATCCCGCTGCTGCTTGTGAATTGGACTGACCATAGTAAAAACCTATGGACCAGAGAGAGAGGGAAACAGTGATGCAGAATCCATCTAAGCCATGACTGAAGATGGAGATAAAGCTGAGAAAACTGCAGATGTTTTTTGGAGCCCAGAAACAGAAGCCTGGAGGTATCTGAGAGCTCGGCAGAGATCCTTGGACAGACTTTTTGTGCATTGTAGTAGGGTCTGAACTTTGTACTTTGGGATGGGTTCACTATGACGCAGAAGAAAGCCAGTACTTAAAAGCTGCACCCTAATGTGACACGTGGACAACAGAGAATTTCGTAAGAGCTGTCGTCCTCGGGTCGAGATCTCGCTTGGGAGGGGTCATGAAAGACCTTTCCCTCTCATGAGAGAGAGAGAGCGAACTTTATGGAGGGGCAGAGAGATGGCTACTACCCTGGATCTGGTCAGATAATACCAACTTGCTTGGTTTACCCCTACCCTATGTTCCCCCTTTGTCTCCTGGTGAAAAAAGGGAATATGATATCTGTTGTAAGAGAAGGAGGGGTGGGGGGAAAAAGGTTGCCTTCTCAATGATGTTTCCTTTGCAGTTCTGATCTTGGATTAATCTTGATCTTCTGATAAATCCTTTATATTCTTTTTTTGTAGTATGCCTTGCTTTTTTTTGCCTGTGACCAGTTTTATTTTATTTTCCAGTTTTATTTTCCAGTTTGTTTTTTCTAGTTTTTTCCTTCAGGAGAAGTTGGGGTGGGTCTTTGGCATCCAGCCAGGGTCAAACCACGACATAATGTAATTCCATACTCTGAGCTGTGATTTCTCAGACCTGATGTTTTCTAATTAAAAAATAATTCTCACAGCTATTTTTACTGGAACAAAGAGTTGGAATGTTGAGGAGGAAAAGTCCTGTATGGCTTCTCCTGAGAGAAAAAAAGTCGTCAATAACTAGTTTGAGGTGCAAATTCAAATGCTAAATAAAATAATCGCTGCCTTTTCTTGTTGCTTCCCAACTAATATTTTCAGTTTTAAGTCACTTAAAATATTACAGGGAAAAAAAAAGTTGGCATCTAGAAATGGAGCCAGAGTTTGGATTGTTTTCTAACTCAAGTATTTTTAGTGTTGTTTGTTTCATTGTATTTGCAAGGATTGGCTTGGGTTTTAGAAAAATAAAGCTCTGGAAAGAGGGCTAATCCCTGTTCCTTTACAACTACTGTCATAAAGAATAATCTGAGTGAAGCACAGGACAATGATTTAAGTAAAAAAACATATTTCATGAGAGAAGACAGGATTAGCACTCATAATAATTTTTTTTTCAAGAACATAAAAAATATTAGTCACCTGTTTGGAATTATTATTTATTTTAAAAATCCCTCAATCTTGATAGGTTGGAGGAATTTGACTTTTGATTTCCATTCATTTGGGATTTTAAATACATTTGAGGAAAAAAATTAGACTGTAGTGTAGACTTAACTGAAGATCCTCTGGCATTTGGAAAATGTTGTGTGTTAGTATATGAGCAGAGCCCTCCACTATGTGTCCCTGCAGGCTTATGGTTTTACCTGTGAGGGTCTGCTGCACTTGGTAGAGCTACCTTCTCTTTCAGAGACGCTCTCAGAGGCAGTTTTGTGCAAATGAGGTCTTAACCAAGAGCTTTCTGCTCTGAAGGTACTTTTAAGACAAATGAAGCCTGTTCTTGATGGTTACTGCGTCTCACTTATCTGTTTATTCTCATTCTCCATGCACACATTGTAGCTGTATCCAAAGGAAAGACCAATTTTCAGGTGAGACCAGGGATTATAAAGGCTTGTGCTGTGTAAGGAACTTGTCACTCTTAGAAGGGTGCCATTTTGTGCTCAGGCATTTCTGCAGTTTTTTGTTGTTATGATCATGTCCCTTGTATATTGAAAGTGTCTGTCTCAATCTGAGAAGAGCCTGAGGCAATACCATAGAAGCATGAACTCTCCTATCTGTTCAATGGGGCATTTTATGCTTTTTTGCTGAACAATAACACTCTAAATACGACTGTTCCTGACTACTGATGAAAGTAGGGAGGAAACACATATAAATGTGAACATTTGCAAATGATTTCTGAAAGATTCCTCATATTTTCATCTCTTTTCTGGGGAACCACCAAAGCTACAGTGTGAAAATCATTACTGGAAAACAATCCTGCAGTATTTCATTGCTCCCAGAGGCCAGTCATTCTTGCATGTATTAAAGCAGATATCTGCTATTCAAGGTTTCTTTTACATAGCATGACTGTTTGTGGTGGGGGAGGGTTCACAACAGTTAGTAACATTCAAAGTGTGTGTCTAGGTTCCTCCATCTGGTCATGTACAAACGAAAAATATTTCTAAGTATCAGATGGCTTTGCTCTGGTAGCACCTCTTGACTCTGGGACCTTGCAGTAATGCTGCTTCCCAGCTGTCATTAGGTTTAATTGAGAGTGAAAAGCAGCCCTGCCTTTAGAGCCGGGCAGGTAACAGTAGGATCCTGTGTCGCAAGAGTAGCATCTCATTTAATTTTTTCAAATTAAAGTGCTTAAAATATCTTCTTGATTTACCCCCAACTTGCAGCTCACACTGTGAACAGGACATAGATGAATGAATAGCCATTGTCATGCTGCTGGTTTTCTCTTGAAAATGTGCTTTAAACTTGGTGAATCTGTGCTGTGTTGAGAAATAGTGGGTTGTGAGTTCTAGGCTCATGTCTTCTGGTGGGTTTTAATAGTGCTTTGTTCTTCAGTGCCTGACTGCTCAGAATATCACATCAAAGCTCCTAGCTGCTATTGTCAGGCTAAATTTTGAGTACTAGTATATCTTGACAGCATTAATTTTAGTAGTCATACATGTAGGGAATTATCAAGGAAAATGCTTAACGTAGGGTATCAGCATAGGTGTAGATTTTACAAATAGGCATTTTTAGTTTTTAATTTTATGCAGCAAATCCATAGGTAATAAGTGGACTTTAAAATATAGATATCTTTAATTAGAAATGATCTGTGAAACTAATGTTAGTTGTTTTCTGATATTGATACCTGATGCTGTGTTACTCGCTGAATTACATGTAGATTCTATTCTGTATGTGGCATAGATGTGGCACAGACATAGTTTTAGGGTACTTAACCAAATATGCAATGAGAAATGCTGCTCATGTGACTCAGCATAAATTAGGCAGAGCCAAAGAAGGTATTTGAAAGGGCAGATAAACGTAGGAATCTGGAGATCTTCCTTCTAATGGCTGTTGTGCAATGTCACAGTCTGTTGTCCTGATCCATGGGCTCGGCAGAGCTGGAGTATCAGGACAGATGGCTGATTTTAAATGCCATAAACATGTGGCAGTAAGGGAGAACAATTATTCTACTTGCAAACCTATGCATCTCTATATATGATTAAAGAATGACTAGAGCATTT
Source organism: Pitta sordida (assembly GCA_013390025.1). Lineage (NCBI taxonomy): Eukaryota > Metazoa > Chordata > Aves > Passeriformes > Pittidae > Pitta > Pitta sordida. The sequence continues at coordinate 97,704 of WEKX01008044.1, forward strand.
CACCCAGAAAGAGAGCTTACATTTTGATCAGTCAGAGTGGATCAGCCAGCCAAGGCGTTGATTAGGTAACAGGAGGCTGCCTTGCCCCAGCCTGCCAGCTACCCACTCTTGGATGTGCTTTCTGCAAAACGCACCACACTTCTGTGTGCAGCATCTGCTGTCTGCTGTCAGTGTGTCACCTGTCCTTGGTTGGTGTCTTGTTTGCAGAGGATAATAATCTTGTGTTGCTGCCAGGAAGTGTAGCTAGAGCTTAATGAGGAAGGTTTATACAGAAGGAGTGGAAGTCTGGAGTAAATACATGGTTCATGATGCAAGTTGGAATGAATTCTTGCTAAGAGAAATTAATCATTTTAAATTCACACTTTTTTTTTCACTAAAGAAATAAAAGAGCTTTATGAAAACAAAGTTGCTTAGACTGCAATCTAAAGAGCTGCAGAGTTGCAGCATGCATGTGCTGTAATATCTATGATTCATTTGTACCTTTGTATGCATTATGAGAAAGTGAGCATTCACCATTTCCCTGCCGTGCTCTAGGAATGAGGCCCAATATATATTCTTTGTAAGCAGGACACATATTACTTAAAGGACACTGTGTAAGAAAATGCATATGCTGTATGATGCTTTTTAAAAGTATTTTAATAAATCAGTACATAATTTTTAATTAAGCCAGCTTAAAAAAACCCCAGCCTATACTTAAATGAATGCTGGCTATTTTGAGGAAGAAAAGCTATGTGCAATTATATAAAATATTTTGGAAAGCTTTATATTTTGAGTATATGTCATAATTTTGAATTGCTGTAGGGAAGAAAATACAGTAATATGGTCAGTAACACAACACAGAATATTATTTATGGTGTATATGTTGCTGTAAGCTTTAGGCCGTGGGTAGCTAGAATGTTTTTAAAGCAGACCAAACTGCATCTTGTAAACTGCTTATTCTGATCTATCTCCTTACAGATAATCATTCAAAGCCAATGGAAATTGATGGGGATGTTGAAATTCCTCCTAACAAAGCAACAGTCCTTCGAGGTCATGAATCAGAGGTGTTCATCTGTGCCTGGAACCCTGTCAGTGACCTGTTAGCATCTGGGTAAGACCATGACTGAAACCAGCTGCTGCAGTTAGAGTATATTTAGAGATGCAGGAACTTGCAAGTGTATTCAGGATATGAATGAGTATTTTCTGAGCCTTTTTTCTAGCCTGCAGGGTTTATTTCAGCAGTATTGTACCTATGTGACAGTCAAGTAATTACAGTGATCCCCCAGAATTTGCTGGGGGTCAGGTCTGGACAGGTCCCATGAGTTATGAAATCTGTGAAGATACCAAACCTATGAATATTCAACTACACCCCGTCTGTAGCCACACACCCTCCACTTATAAGGTCTGGAGGGGCGGTTCTGAGAGTGTGGCCCGCTCTGTAGCACCTCATTAAAGTGGAGGAGGCGTCCTTTGGTACTTCTTGGCTGCAAAATCGGGGGTCCGGGACATTCTGCACATGTGTGTGGTCTCACAACTCACTGAAAATCCAACCGTGATTAATTGAATACGTGGATATGCGAGCCATGAACATGCGGGGGGTCATTGTACAAGGTGATGCAGAATATGAAGCATTTGTGTATTTAAGAATACACACAATTTTTTTTTAATACAGTGATCTTCCGTGTAGTCGCGATCTGTAATTTGCAAGATCCCATACTTGCTGTTGATTTTCCAGCGAGTTGTGGGACCTGGCGTGTGTGCAGAGCCCTACCGCGAACCCAGTCTGCTCACGAATATGTAAATTGGTCCCAGCCGGGAGCAGCCGCAGCGCAGCCAGGATGCATTTAGTGTAAACGTGTGTTTTTGCACGGATGGAATTGTCCTCCGCCGGGCTACAAGACGGGGTGGCGGGACTGCCATTGTGTGTGTCTGTACATACAGCGGGAAGCACATTCCCCCGTCCCGCAGGAGCTGGCACCTGGCTGCGCCGAGCCGGGGCGGGGGGAGGCAGGCACCCCACCCGCGCCATGGTGGGACGGAGCTAGAGAGGCTGCTGGAGTGGTTGCGGGCAGAGGATACGGGGTCCCTCTGGGTGTCTGCATGGTTGGCATTGTTCTCTGCCGGACTGCAGGAGCATTGTGTGTGTCTGTACGTGACAGCGGGAGGCACCTTCCCCCCACACCCCTGAGGTGCCCTTTGTGTGCCCACAGTCAGGCAAGTCCCGTGGCCAGGGCCCGGCGGAGCCCAGGGACTGCGCTTGGCGCCCTTCCCGCCGCTTGACCCCCACCACCACTCACTCGACGCTCGCCCGCCGCCGCCGCTCACCTAGGACTCACCTGCTGCCACCGCTCGCTCGGCGCTCACGCTTGGCACTCGCCCCTGGCGCCTGCCTCCCGCCCGGCCGCTCACACGCCCCGGCGGAGCACAGCCAAACATCTGAGACAAGCCCCACTCTCAGGACTGTCCTCCAGACCATTAGGGGAGGGCGCGTGGCTACGGGCGTGGCATACTTGACTACGTAGTGGGTTCGCTATCTTCGCGGATTCCAAGACTCACGTGAAGAAGGCCAGACCCAACAGCCCACGAGTAACGGGGGATCACTGTATTTTTAAAATCACTATGGATATCACTCAGAATATTTGAAGTTGATGTAATCTATTTCTCTTAGTTAATGGATCACATTTGGGTCTCAGAAGCAGGTAAATCTCTCGAAATTACTTAGCAGTATTGGAATACGTCTCTCACAAGGAGGAGGAGAGTCCTTATTTATAACTTTTTTGCAAGATCATCAGAATAGTTTTCTTATCTTTGTTCACTTAACACATGAAAACAAGGAATTACAGTTGTACATGGGCAAGAAACCAGCTTGGATAAACANAATACAACACGTGACAGCGGGAGGCACCTTCCCCCCACACCCCTGAGGTGCCCTTTGTGTGCCCACAGTCAGGCAAGTCCCGTGGCCAGGGCCCAGCAGAAATGGGCAAGAAACCAGCTTGGATAAACAGCAGAGATCTCTAATATAAGACGACAAACTAGATTTCCAGAAACCAGAATCCTGCTTTGTTCTGAAATGCTTTGTTTCAGGCCTGGTAGTACTTTTGGCATTTGTAGTGCTAAGTATCTTCATTTATTAATTTTAAGCAAGTCAGTGCTTGCTGTGCTGGACTGCTTCCCTCGTATCTGTGGTTCACACTCTTAGTGTTCATAATTTGAATGGTGGAGCATTTAATAAAGCAGAGTATGTAGTGCAGTGGCTGAGGAGCCAGCCTGTGTTTAACTTTGCCTCAGGGTGCTAAGTACTGGTAGATGGATCCCTGGGACAGTGGTATTTTACACATCTTCCAGTAAACCTGGGGAATAATAACCAGAACCATTAGACAGATACCTGAGACAGAGGAGTCCTCTCTCTCTACCCCTTCAATTAAGCTTTACCCTTCTGTGTAATTGGTCTTTCTTAACAAGCTTTGCTACTGACTGTGGAAGTACATAAATACTCTTGTGGTTATAAGTACAGTCAGGTGCTGTGCCTCATGGAGGCTAATGGCAATGCAATGAAAATGCAGATAATTTAGATCCATGTGCGTCTTGATCAGATTTTAGCCTACTCATAAGAAAGGGAGTTGGGGATGCAGTTAGCCTTGGGGTAACACTTCTGCTAGTGCCTGACACAGCTTGCATGACTGAAATGGCCTGGAATGCACAGAAGAGACTGAAACTGAAGTTGAGAGACTGAAACTGAAGGAGCTGAGTGAGTGGTTATACCACTGCACAAAGAAGCCTTTGAGGTGTCTGATATAATAACAGTGCAAGCTATTATCCACAGGTAAACTCTGTGTAACAGCACCAGCTAAACAAGAGAGAAATTCCCCGAGATCTACAGTATGCTGCAGTTCTCTTTGCCCTTTACAAAGTAATGATACAAAAAAGAAGACATGCATCAGTTACTCTGATGCATGAACTTCAAATTGTTAGATTCTATAGTAGCCATATTGTGCTGCCCAGTCGATAGTTTTCTTTGGGTTTCCCATCTGCTTGATAGTATCCATCTGTTATCTTAAAAAATACATTTCAAAAACTAACTATTAAATAGAGGAAATAATAACACATTTGTTATGTTTATAAAGTGCCTAATCAAATCTCAATTCATGGCAGAGTATTTTCTTCGATTCAATTTATTGCTTGTTATGCAAGCAACACATTTTTCTAACATTTTGCAGCAGCAGTTTAGACAGCAACCTGAGCTAATCCTCCAAGAACTAAAAGAAGAATGCAGGTTCAGAACCTAATCTGAAGCAAGCTGTTGAAGAGGAATGTAGTATGAATTACCCAAAAGTAGAGTATTAGTTTCCAAATTTACTGAGAATCCCACTGAGAGAAAGGGATTTTGATATTTAATGTTGCATCTACTCAATTGCTGATTTTTTTCAGTGTGTGAAGACTAGCATGGGAATATATACTCTCTGCGCTTTGCAAAGTGCTATTTGAAAATACAACATAGAGACATGAATTTCTCTGGTCAAATAGTTAGAAAAAATATATTCTGCAGCTGCTCTTCTCCCTCCTCCATGCCTATAAGCCTTGAAGCTGAGGATGGAGAGACTGGAAATCCCAGTAAAGGCTATCAAAGGCATGACTTGTCACCAGATGTCTATGAGAAGAATGCTTAGATGTTATGAACAGAAGCATTATAATAATACAGTGAAATGCCATGCAAGATTATTAACTACCCTTGATGAAAGAAATCAACATTCCAAAAGAAATACTTGCATAGAGTTTGGATGCTTTAAAAAAAAAAAAGGTTCTTGGTTAAATCTCAAGATTTGTCTATTTCTGACTGTAAGTCCAAAGACCGATTTCTTCCACTAGTTATCTTTCAATATCTAAGTTTTAATTTTAAAATATATTTAAATTGTTGCAGATGGTTATGTTCCCTGGGTAGTGTAGAAATCCAGTGCAGCTGCATCCACATTAGTAAACTAAGCATGCCTGGGAATATTCCTAGGCACTGAGGCCAGCTGGCACAGAACGGCTGGTGTCTGTGCTAGCAAACTGCCCTGGCTGCCAAACAGACTGCACACTGAGAATCATCTCTGGACATTGTAACCACCAAGCCATGCCCAGGAGTTATTCAGAGGGAACATCATGGCCCTGAGCAAGAGTTCTAATTAAAACAAGCCAAAATCTGGCCAGAGAATAACCTGTCAGTTTGCTCACACAGGTCGTCATGGTCCAGTGACACAGACTGTTCTGAACATGCTTGAATGCCCCAGTGTGGAAGTGGATGGACTGTGAATGTCAAGGCTACTAAAGCCTTGAACTCCAAAAGTTTTTCCAGTTCAATTTAGGATTTTTCTATCGTCATGTTCCACTGCTGCTTCCAAAGTGTGTTCTGTGATATCCAGCCATACCCTTCAAGTAATTCACATGGCCTTGAACAGGGGAACCTGGCCCCATTACCAAAACCTAACAGTAGGTTTCTGTGCTTATCTTTGCTAAGCTGTGCCAGCCTCTCTCATACAGGAGAACTTTGTCTCTTGCAGATCACACTGTGTACCTTTGTTCTCCCTAGTCAGCAAAGTAATTATCCGTTAAAGCTGTTGTCCAAGGTCTTTCAGTTATGTCTGTGTCTCTCAGAAGCCAGAAAAGATGTTTCCAGGCCATCTGCTGTCATGCTCTTTGGGTTTTATATAATACTTCAGGTTACTGTAGTCATCATTATCAGTGGTTTAGAATCCACTGTCAATTACCTTTCTAAATAATCCTTTTGAATTACCAGGACAAGGGTGTTGATTTCACACACCACCCTCACCATGTCAGTGCCAGGTTTTAATTCTGCTAATTGTAGGTACTTATTCATTAGCAGGTGACTGTACTGGGACTGTTTTCCTCAGTGTATCAAATCCAATAACGCAAAGTGGTCAGCTACTGCTGGAGGGGGTCTACTTGAATAAATTGTTGCAGGGAACAATGTTGTAGAATCAGTGGGATGAATATATCCATCAGGATACCTCTGAGGCACTTCCTTGTACTGATTACCTAGGAAGAGTAAGCACTTACTTTGAGACCCGCTTTATTAATGAAAAGTTAGGTGTCATAAAAATTATGCAGACCTTCTTTCTCCTTAATAATATTTTGAAAAATAAAACAATAAAAAATCTAACCTGTTGGAGCCAGAAGTATTAAATACACATTAGGAATGTTGCATCTCAAAATAATAGTGATTATAAGACTTGGATCTGAAGATTAGAAATGCTAACGTTCAACAAACATCTTGCAAAATTCTTTACCCAATGGCAGCACTTTCAACCTCTGTGCTCCCAGTTACAGAAGGATGGTTTTAAATGTCACAAATAAAATTACAAAAACATTTGCCAACCTTGATTCATTAACATAACTGGACAGGAGAGCATGAAATAACATTCTCCCAGAACTAGCCTTCCTGAAATCTGGCAGTACTCGATCATGGTGCAAGCAAGTATACCTGCCACTCAAGTGTTCATTACTTGCATGTTGGAAAGAGCTGCTTTATCATGCAGATAGGAATGCTTCTATGAACTAAGGAGATTAAATTATCTTTCTGAATTGTGCTTGAACTATGGTCCTCTAATAAGGCAAGGTTCACTGAATCATTAAACAGAAATCACAATGCTTTCCAGAGCAGAGAATACTCGGGGTTTTTCCCCCCAGCAATAAAAAGGAAGACATACAAATACTCCTGCCACACACTGGTAGGTTTAGAAAGCCTCTCTGCAGGGACACATAATAGCTTATGTAGCCTTAGGAAGAAGAAAAGGGAAAAACAAAATTAAAATACTGGAAAATAAGATTGCCCAGGCCTTGCCAGAAAACTGACTAAATAAAACTGTTGAAAAACAAAACATAACCCTTTTAGACTAGCAAATAAGACATTGTATTTGATAGCCAAGTGACTGAGTACTTTATTTACAGGGTCCAATAACAAACTGGATTATTACAATGAGGGCAGGACTGTCCTGTAGTCTTACATAGTGGAGAAGCCAGCAGTGGAAGAATTTCCTACTTAGCATGTTAAGAGGCTTTGAAAGACTTATGTTCCCACTATTGTTAATTATCACAATTAAATACGTTCCTTAACTTTTGAGCCTCATGACTAACTTTGCTAATTTTCTAGCCAACATGTGCGAAATTGTCAGTTTTCCAGACCTCTGAAGAAATAAGAATTTATATTATAATCACAGCATTTTGTGGTGGCAGAAATTACCCTGATGTGAATTATTTCTTAATCACTAATGTGAATGCTACGTGCCAAAAATTAAAGAATGCCCAGCAGTAGCTGGGCAAAACCCTGGGCAGCCATCACATCTCAGCTTGGCACAAAAAGTTCAGAGAAGATGGGGGCACATTCCCCAGGAGTGCCATGACCCAGCAGAGCTCAGAGCCACTGAAAAAGCCGCAGAGGTTTTTGCTTTTACAGCTGAGCTGTTGTTTGTTGAAGATTTGGCAAAATTATTGGTAAATTAATACACAGTTCAGTAATTGCAGAGTCAATATTTGGGCTTGAAATTGCCTTTCTACTTTGCTAATCTTTAGATTTTGTAGCTTGATTTAATGCTGAGAGGCTGTTTTAAGAAACAGCTTCTGTCAGGAGCTACATTCTGATCTGTCCTGAACAGAAGTACCTGGTGAATGGGCCAGTAGCTGTCCTGCAGCAGCTGTCAAAGGAACCCAGGCAGGACCAGGGAGCTGGCACTGCAGCTCCTGTGTCACACTGCTAAAGGGCCACTTCCCCGAGGCTGCTTCCAAGGTGACACTTCACACCTCTGCAGGTGCTGGCCCTGTGTGTCCTGTCACACTGGCCTCAGAGCCAGTGGCAACTTCAGGAACACCAGGGAAAAAAAATCCACTTTAGTACAGTGGTGAGTGTCCCCACTTCTCGCACGGGAGACCGGGGTTCGATTCCCACCCGGGGAGGAACAGTGGTGCCATTTAAGTGTTGCACTCGATGATCTTTGTGGGTCCCTTCCAACTCAGAATATTCTGTGATTCTGTGATTCGGTGAGCCTTTGGGACATCATGTGCTCATCTCAGTGCTATGTTTGTAATAGTGAATTGTCCCAGACTATCACTAGTTGTGGAGATACCAACTTCAGGTATGAAGTCCAAAATGCAGAGAGCAAGTCTGTGTATTTTAGGCAAAACTACTCTGAATAAACTGAATTATAATGTGGGTTCAGATGATAGGTGTAATTAAAATATGTGTTAGCATTTGTTTTAAAGTATATGGAGTGCAGAAAGAGTTGGAAAGGAAGGCCTTTTTTTTTACAGACCTTTTTAAAGGTCTTTAATGCCCTGATCCACTCAGCAGGTTTAGGGGAAGGTAGTAGGATTTGCTCTGGGTGGTGCACAGGACAAACAACAAAATTCTTATAAGGTTCTAAACAACTTTTACTTGCAAAATTTAGAACATTCTGATAAAATAAGGCACTTTGCAAACCTTAATTTGGCAAACTTTAAAACATGCCATTGGCCACTCCCAATGCAGTGCAGGCCAGTGGTGCACTGTCCCACCTACCCAGAGCTTGCCCTGTTCCCCCACCACTTCCTTGTTAGTTTTAAGCCAGTCAGCCATTCCTCCTGTCTTTCAAAGTGCTGTAATGTTCTCTCAATGAAAACAGAAATAGAGTGTTTACAGTTTGCTGGGTCGACATGAAGAGGAGTTTTCAACTCTGCACAATTGCTTTTATAGATCTGGAGACTCAACGGCCAGAATATGGAATCTCAATGAAAACAGCAACAGCGGTTCCACTCAACTAGTTTTGAGGCACTGCATAAGAGAAGGAGGACACGATGTCCCCAGCAATAAGGATGTGACTTCACTGGACTGGAATGTAAGCGAACTTCTAAGACTGTGCATGGTTTTTAACTGTCTAAATTTAATTCAGAGGCAATTACAGCTGCTGCTCCATATCCTTTGTATCTGAGGTGACCAGAAAGTCTGTCCTAACCTACTGACCTCTGGTTTCAGATACTCGTAATCGGCTGAACTTTCCCCTACATACTGTAATTTTCCAGGACCGTTGCCATCTTCAAGCTTAACAATGATATATTTATATCTCTATTTTAGGAGCATGGGTAAAAATAAACTTAGCTAACTTTAAGAATGAAGATTAAACAAGCAACCTATGTAATAATGAAGCCTAATTAATAATGTATTTGCATTACATAGTTACTTTATTTTGGCATGTTAGGAAATAAAAGCACTGGTGTAGCTTTTTCTGAGGTTGGACTCTCAAGACCCTCTCTTTATTTGAATTATGCTGTGCACAGCAAAACACGTTCACACTACTTTCTTTATCTTCTAAGGAGCATGTGTAGTCATTCTGTCTTTACCTACCCACCTTCTGGGTAAAACTCTCTCACTTGATCCCTTTCGTACTTCCATCCTGCAAAACCTTGTATCTTAGATAATGTGCTGCTGCACAGAGAAGACTGAAGTGAGCAGAGAGGACAAGTATTTTTAAGAATCCCCAGTGTCTGGACAGTGTCCTTGGGCAGCTGTAAGGCTGTTTTGTTTCCTTTCTGACACCAAGCAATGTAAAAAGAACTTATGAGACCCTGCAGGAGCCTTAATGAATTCTGAAATTATTTCCATTCTGTCTGTTTTACTGATACTACTGCAGACAGAGTGTTAGTCTTGTTTTCATAGGAAAACAAATTATGAAGTTAAATACCAAAAAGAATTCTCAGCAGTTCTGTACAGTCTCAGTTGCTGGCTAGAGACCAAGATTTAATTAATCTTTACTGCAGTATTATTATACTTCAGGTGAGCTAGGTGCTTCACTAAAGTAAAAGCTAAGGCCACTGCACAAGGTAGTTTTCCCCTATGTATTTTATATTTGCACAATGAAAGAACTTGCTGAATAGTACAGAAAGTAGAGTTAGGTCAACAAAGCAAATAAAACTCAAGAATGTTCATCACTTGTTCTCTGTGGATATCACAGTGAAGAAAAATAGTTGGAAAAAACTGAATTGAGGAGGAGGAAAAGAGTAATTGAAAGAGAAGAACATGCAGTGGGTGCAGAACAGTTGTGAGAAAAGTTTTCCAAAGCATATAGCACATTGTCTAGTTTTTCCTGTAGTAGTTCCTTACCTTTCCAGACTTCACCGAACACGGGTAATTTACTTGCATTGTACTAGTACTTAAGGTAAGGAATTCCTAATTCAAACACTTGAATGTTTCCAATGTACTTTGTGTGTTCCAGAGAATGTGAATTACCACTAACAAATTCAGATTAGCCGTACATCTAGTCCCTGAGATTTCCTTTCCTTTTGCTTTTTGCCCTTTTTACCTTTGTTCTCGTCAGTGGTCTGGATAAGTGTATACCACAGTGATGTTGGCTTAGGTTTTGGTATTTCACCCCATCATCATTATACATTTGAGTTAAATCTGCAACTGCTCTGACTCACTGTTTTTGGAGGGTTGGAGTGGGCATATGTTTTAAAGGATGATTTATGCTTTTTACTAATTTTCTATTCATGAAGCTAGAAATTACAGCTGCCTTTATTGTTTATGTAGAACCACAATATTAATCATATTTCCCTGTGAAATTTTCACACTGGTGATACTGAATTGATTCTTGTCTGATTTATGTGATTTATGTTTTAGTAAGAAAGGTTTTTTCTAGAGACCATATTCAGAGCATGTGCTTTGGTACCAACGATTGGATTCATGGCCCATAGATGTAGCCATCTAAACTGGTCATCTAGACTCACTTCAGGTCAGCAGAAACAGCAACATCTGTCTTGTGCTGGTCTGGGCATGATCTAAAGTAAATGCAATCATGAATTGCACTCCAGAGATGCAGATATGCTACTGTTAGTTCTACAGGGAAACTAGTTGTTTAAAGTAACTCCTGGCTTCTGGATACCTGGAGATAAATGGGATGAATCTCACTCTTCATCCAAGTGCTGAAATTTTGAAAGACGAAATGCCCAGCTCCAACAGTACCCATTGCAGAGTCAAGTTCTGTTTTCATTATTTTCATTCTGGCCCAATCACTCCAGCACTGGCTGCACACGAGAAGGGTTCCTTCCAGTAGAGTATGTGTAATTTGCTGATTCATGGTCTTTTTCTTTTCCCCTAATTAGGATCCATAAACTCACTTTTTCTCAGGCTGTCCATCATGGTGCTGTGCCCCTGAGCACATGTGGGAATGTGTTCAGACAAGTAGGAAGCAGCTCCTTGATGGTAGACAGCATTTGAGGTGTTAATGGGGGTGTAGGTGGCTTAGGTGTTCAGGTCCTTCTTTCAAATACAGGTGCCTGAACCTCACTGAACTCAGGTTTAGTCTGGATTTAGGTTATCTGATGTCTTATAGGCTCTTTATATCTAAGAAGTAATATCTGTTTATTATCTAGAAGAAGCCCATAGAACTTGTTATATCCTGTTTTCTTTTTATAATCTTTTTGATTAAATTACCTGCATCTGATGGTGTAACCCAGTATGTTAGAGGGTTTTATTTCCTCTGTGCTGTCTGCAGTAATAACCTTCAGTTCAACATCTTTATCGATGACATGGACGAGGGAATTCAATCCATCATCAGCAAGTTTGCAGATGATACTAAGCTGGGGGCAAATGTTGAACGGCCGGAGGGTAGGAAGGCCCTCCAGAGGGACCTTGACAGGCTGGAGAGATGGGCAGGATCCAACAGTATGAGATTTAACAAAACTAAGTGCCGGGTTCTTCACTTCGGCCATAACAACCCCAAGCACCGCTACCGGCTGGGGGAGGAATGGCTCGAGACTGGTGAAGTGGAGAGAGACTTAGGTGTACTGATTGATAGGAAACTCAATATGAGCCAGCAGTGTGCCCAGGTGGCTAAGAAGGCCAATGGCATCCTGGCCTGCATCAAGAACAGTGTGGTCAGTCGGTCCAGGGAGGTTGTCCTCCCCCTGTACACGGCGCTGGTCAGACCCCATCTTGAATACTGCGTGCAGTTCTGGGCTCCCCAGTTTAAAAGGGATGTTGAGCTGCTTGAGAGGGTGCAGAAAAGGGCAACGAGGATGGTGAAGGGACTGGAGGGCAGGCCCTATGAGGAGCGACTACAGGAACTGGGACTGTTCAGTCTGGAAAAGAGGAGGCTCAGAGGGGACCTCATTGCTGTTTACAGCTACCTGCGGGGAGGTTGCAGCCAGATGGGTGTAGACCTCTTCTGCCAGGCTGACGACACCAGAACGAGAGGGCACAGCCTCAAGCTACGCCAGGGGAGGTTTAATCTCAACGTTAGGAAGCGGTTTTTCACGGAGAGAGTAATTGCATATTGGAATGGGCTGCCCAGGGAGGTGGTGGAGTCGCCATCCCTGGAAGTGTTTAAGAGAAGACTGGACGAGAAGCTTAGTGACATGGTCTAGCTGGGGGGTGTAGGGCTGGATGACCCTGGGCCCCTTCCGGCTCGGAGTGGCCTGCCAGATTGTGAGGCATCTAGGTTGTGATTATGCTCTGGGATGTGCTCTTGGTCGCTGTACGGGTATTAGACGGTGAGTTGGACTAGATGATCCTTGTGGGTCCCTTCCAACTCATAATTTTCTGTGATTCTGTGATTCTGTTTCAATCATATAATCTGTCTCAATTGGACTCAGAATTCCCATAAATCACAACTAGCAAACCTTAAAAAAAAAGAAAAAGGTTGTTTGAAACAGATTTCATCTCGTGTTGACCTTTGCCATTTATATATGTCCCAACAGAGTGATGGAACACTATTGGCTACAGGCTCATATGATGGTTTTGCAAGAATATGGACAGAAGATGGTAAGTCAAACAACATTTATTGTTCTTAAGCATCAAAACAGCAATGACCTGTAATATGACTTAATTTGTAAACAAACTGTAGTAATAACAACCATTTCTTTATTGCAGGTAACCTTGCAAGCACCTTAGGTCAACATAAAGGTCCAATATTTGCCCTGAAATGGAACAAAAAGGGGAATTATATTTTAAGTGCTGGCGTTGATAAAGTGAGTTTTAATAATACATTATTCTAACATACAAATGCGCTGATCAATGATCTTGTGCTGCTGAATTCCTTAAGATTATTTTCTTCTTTCTTCTTCTCCAGGCATCCTGGAGAGCTTACATTTCTTTAATATGGTTTAGTGTTTTAGTGATGATTACATCATCGCTAAAAATGATCACGTTTTTGAGGCTGCATAAATGTGTACTACTTCCATGGAAAATATTTTACCTTTTAAAAAAAAGTGTAGATTTGCATCTTAAGCGTGTCTTAGTTAAGTAAAGAACTGTTTGTAATACTTATGCTTGTAGTTTCGTCAACAGTTTACAGATACTGCACCTTTTAGGTTATCTAATTATTGAAATGCTCTTATTTGAACAAAATATATATGGCTTCTTAAGCAAATATGCAGAAAATATTAGTTCTGAACTCAAAATCAAGCAAAACATAATAGTAACAGCTGAGTGCACATTAAAGATTAAAATCAACAGATGACTGATGATGATGAGCATGAATCCATTAAAACTGAAACTGGAAAGTACACAGCATTCATCTTGCCTAACTTTTGATATCTCAAAATTAGATGCATATGTCATCCTTGACTTCCTTTATAAAATTCAGAGAGAAAAATGGCACTTCCAAGTGATAGGCTGCATGGCCTGTGTTCCACTGAGATGCACCCACAGTGCTTCTCTCCAGAAACTGGCAAAGGGAATATGTGGAAACTAGCTGAGGCTTATACATTTGATCAGTAGGGTAGATAAATCCCTGTATTTTCACATTGTCGTGGAAATGGAAACTTAGTCTTTTTCATTTTGATACTGTCTTATGTTCAGCTACACTAGTCTTCCAGTGGTAGTTCCATTACTCTGGCAAACTTACATTCTCAGTAACAGCAGATGATACATTCTCAGCAAGATGATGCATCATTAATTTATTTTCTGGAAGTATATACTCCCAATAAATTGACACTTCACTCACAAGGTGGTTTGAGCTCTACTGGGGTCATGCTTGCATATGCTGGGAGTATGGATTAAACCTGTAGTAAGCCTATTACACTTTAGTCTGTCCCATTTTAGTGGCAGGAAATTAGATGTACTCTGCTGATAGACAAACATTTCACCTATTTGTTTCGTTGTTGGAAATGTAGGTCAGCATAGTTTCAGAGTAGAATTCAACTTACATCTTTGGAAAGGAGAAAAATATTCTTTAAATAAGATAACTGAAACAGCTTTAACAAAATGCTTATTAAAATGTGAAATACCATCTTCTAGCATTATTCAGAGAGAATATGCCCATTCCTCATTGTTAGATTGCTTCCTCTGTAGGCATGTTACTTCTGTATCTACACTTAAATTATTATTCTGTGTATATAGAAGCTCTTTCTGGGTTTTCAGCTGTTTAGCACACTAGGCGCTCTACAGTCAATAATCTTCTCAGTCCATCTTTTATAATTGCCCCTCAGTGAGGCTGCTCTCTGCTTTTTTAATTTCAGCTGAACAGTCACTAATTTTTTTCCCCTCCACTTCCTTTGAATACAGACAACAATAATTTGGGATGCTCACACAGGAGAAGCTAAACAGCAATTTCCTTTTCATTCAGGTAAGTTTTGCATAACTCCTGTTAGGAAAATGAAATGCTGTTTTTAATTTTTTCGATTTACTTTATCCTTTTGTAAAAATGTATCTGCCAGAGAAAAGCTTCAAGAAGACAGAACATGTCACAGATTCTAAATAATCTTGACTTCAACAGGCAATCACTGACATAGTCTGAAGTTCACTTGAGACCAGACTTGTAACATGATGGCTAAATTCGTGATATAAACTGCCTGTATGGCCATAGTGAAGTTACTATACCCATTTTTAAGGGGTATGGTCAAACCACATTTAAAACTACCAAAACATTCCAGGTTCTGATGCTAGAAGTGTTCATTTTCCTGTGTGTTCACTGTAACTAATCTACTTTTAAGTACAGCAAGCTTCCCCAAGGTGCTTAGTGGTGTTTAAAAACATGTATTTTCCTACTAATTTTAAAACATCAATTTGCAGATGCTTTTCTAGTTGTTCTATTTTTGCATTTTCATGGCTGTTAATAGTATGCACTATCAATCAAAATGGTTATGCAACAGAAGACAAAAAGTAAGTCCATGCACACAGCAAATCCCTACTCTGCATTTTTGTCACTCATCTCCTCACTTATTAGTGCAACTCTCAGTTTAGAGGAGTCAGTGTCTGCTGACAGATTTTCTCACTGTGGCATTTATTTTTCTGTCATACCTGTTCCATGAAACAGCAAACTTCACACTGTAGAGTGATTTAGTTAATGAGACTCTAAGTCCTCTGATCCCTAACTATTAATCTAAATAATTCTGGATTCGGAACTTGGTTGCGCCTTCAGAATCTCCTTCACTGCTGTGTAAGCTGTCTAAGCAGTGGTGTGCATCAAGGACATACCACTCCATTCCCCTTCTAGCAAATTGAAAACTTAACTACATCTTCCAATACAATGTGCCTTTGTCCATCTGCATTGGTAGATTTTTTGAAAAATTGTTACTGCACATGCTGTTTGTCTTTGGACCATAAGGCACAACTCAAGTGTACATGTGGAAAAGATAATATTTTTTTTTTAATTATTATTCAAATATGTTTTCACAAGGAAGTAAAGCAATCAGTTATTAAAGAAATAGTTGATAGGCCAGAAGGATATGTCCTACAAAACCCTCTTAAAATCAACTGGAGTCTCTCCTCACATGATGGAGTCTTTGTCCTCACAAGTCTAAAGCCACAAAGACCTCACCTTGTCATGTCTGAACCACTTACTCACCAGAACAAACTAACAGAAAATTCCTTCCCATATCTGGAATCTGAAAACCTTGTCTACATTAGGATTAAAGGTGGCATTTTAACAGTTGAAAGTCCAGTCTAGGCAGAGTACGCTTGCTTTAACGCATACTTCTTTGAAGTTTGGAGACAGTTGGCCTGGGAATAACATGGTTTTTTTAACTCTTTGCTGCTTTGCAAAAACTAGTTTAGTTTACACCCAGATGAACAAAACTATCATTTTAAAATACATAAGGAAAACTCATTTGTCTAGATCTTGAAGGTGTCCATATAATTGGTGCATTGGTGTTCCCATGTAACTTTAAAGGGTTTATAGTCAGAGTACGTAAGTATGCAGATAAGTAGCCCCTGGGTTTCATTATTCTTTGAAAAACCATGAGTCATCATGGGGCATTTCATCAAAATATGAATTCAGAAAACTTATTTTTTTAAAAATAGAGCAAAATAATCCAATTTTGACATCTAGTGATAGATGTTGGTTGATGTCTGTACATGCAGGAACAAGTCGGTTAATTGATACCAAAAGAGGTATTTGTTTGGTATTTGACCCAGCTGTAGACATCAAAGTGTATAGTGACAGGGTAAGGAGTGAATGGTTTCAAACTGAAAGAGATTAGGTTTAGATTAGGTATTAGGAAAAACTTCTTTACTGAGGGTGGTGAGGCACTGGAACAGGTTGCCCAAAGAACCTGTGGATGTTCCCCCGTCCCTTGTAGGGATGCCCAAGCCCATCATGGCCAGGTTGGATGGAGCTCTGTGTCTGGTGAAAGGTGTTCCTATCCACAGCAAGGGGTTGAGATCTTTAAGGTCCCTTCCAGCCCAGGCCATTTTATGATTCTGTTAAGTGCTCTGAATCACATCTAAATTCGTTGAGAAAAAGCTTAAATTAACAGATAATTGTTTTAACGCTCTTACTGTTGGTTTTTATTTTAGCTGCATTTCTAATTACTTGTTCCTGCTTTTATTAGATGATATTCTAATTGGTTTTATGCAATTGGCTGGTGTCCTGTCGTTTTGAAAACACTTTGGCAATTTCATTGTTTACGTCAAGAACCCTGTTTGATTGGGTTTTTTGGACCATTTTATGTAGTTACTTACCCAGTAAACATATGATTGAGTACACAAATAAATGAATCAATGTTAATTATCAGCACTTTATGATTCAAATTATGCTGCAATGTAAATCCGTAGCTTTAGGTGCCAGTAGCTCTCTGAAAATTACTTTACAATTCATGCATGCCATATTGGATATTAGCCCTGAAGGCATACTGCTATTAATGATGATAGATTTTTGTTTGCTCTGAAATAGTAATACAAAGCTTGTGGCATAAGTAGGAAGACAAACAGTCAGTTAAAGAAACTAAATCCTTTATTGTTTCCTGATCCTCATTCATGGTCATTGGAAAATTCAAAAGTAGTCTGCCTTCCTTAAAGAAATTTCCTTTATATTAATACTGTAAAAAATACTTCTATGTGAAACAATTTCAGCCCTCTCTTCTCATCTAGAAAGCTACCTGATGCTTCAGAAGCTGATGTGGATTCTATTTCAGTTCATGAAAATTTTAACAGGAAAGGCATATTTAAATGTAACAGACTTGGCAGAGCAGATACCGTTTCACCTCTGTATTACCAAAGTATCTTTCTGAACATACTTAAATAAGAAATTTCTTGGTTTCATTTTAATGATAAATTAGGATTGTATCTTTGCCAGAAAGAGTTTCAACTTTATTTCCTATATGCTGATCTCATTCTGGCACTCTTGCTTCTCACAAGAGTGTGCTGAGAATGAAGATTTCTATTTTAGCGAGTCTTATGTCATCCTCTGGAGGGCAGCTAAACTCTTTCCTGAGGAAAAAAAACAAGCAGCAGTCATAGAAACACAAGCAAGCTGTCAGGAGCTCCCTTCTGCTCCCACGTATGCTTTTAGTCTGCAGTGACATGCTGTAAAAGTTGTTTGAGGGTTTTTTCCCCCATACTTTTTGCACAGTGTGTGTGCTGCACACAGGCACAAATTACATATTTGTGTCCTGTCTGTGTACAGAGTTGCATTAGTTCAGTAGTTAATGCCAAACCCTCTACAGAAACTCCTTTCATTTCAGATCAACTTGATCAATGTATCTGTCTAAAAGCAGTCCCCAGCCAAATTAAACTGAATGTCAGAGTTATTAATCCAGGTGCCTGCACAGAACGATAGCTTTGTATCAATGGTTACATAAAGCTGGTGCAAAGAGACAGGCCCGTGTATCTGGCATTCACAGGAACATCGTTTCTAACCCAGATGAAGCCATCCACATTTTTCTGGATTAGTTTTCTTTCAGTTTCTTCACTGAACTGGCCTACAAAGGGCTGAATGCTAGAGGTGGCCCAATATGTACATGTGTAGCTGGGAGCAGGGAGAGTGAAGGTAGTGTTCTGCTCCCTCTTATGTAATTTAACCCAAAATATTCTCATAAATAGATGCCATGCAAAGCACCCAGGTTATCCACTGCAATAGGAAAAGAATGTGTGCTCTTCAGACAGCCCCTGTCAGACCTATAAATGAGACCACATGACGGGTCAAGAACTAGCCTGTAATCCTTTTGATCCACATAGGTGATGGGAGAAAAATGATTTGAGGTATCTATTTCTCTGCTCTGTTCCCTGATATTCCTTCTGTTGTTCGTACTTCACAGCTCCTGCTCTGGATGTAGACTGGCAGAACAACACTACTTTTGCCTCCTGCAGCACTGACATGTGCATTCATGTATGCAGACTTAGCTGTGATCGTCCCGTTAAAACCTTTCAAGGTCACACAGTAAGTTGAAGAAGTCCAGAACGTTAGTGATGAAGTCACAGCATGTTACAGTGATGGCAGATGATCTGTTTGCAGGGTGTGTTCTAGCACCAAAGGTGTTACACCCCATTGCTTCCCTACAAACATATTCCTTGAGAATGATTCACTGCCTGTGAGAAGGGATAAAATGTTCTCAATCACTGTAGGAGGCAAAACCCTGGTTTAAACAGTGAAAGTGTTTATATGAGCTACAGACTAAAGGCACATTAATAAATAAGATTTTGTTTTCCGCTGGCTTAATTTCCTTTAGTAAATGAGAGCTATAAATAAGGAAAGAACAATTTACCTCCAGCCATTGTTCAGTTTTAGAATCAATTTAATCTAATAAGATGTATTTAAGATGTATTCCCCTGCCCTTTTCCTGGTGGTATTCAATGACCATCAGAGGTTACTTTTTCTAGCTTTCATTTGTGAGAAAAACTGCTATTATACATTGACCTGTAATTTAGATGTTAAATTCCAGAACTTGCTCTCTCCCCACTGAGGAAAAACTGCATTTGGAGATCTTTATTGTAGTCTGTGGTTAAACTGATATTTATGGGTTCATATATGGGTTCATGGTATCATGATGGGTTGTACATTCCTGGCAACGAAGTGGTGCTTTCTATGATTATGATTCCCACACCATTTTGCATTCATTTACACATGTGCCTCTCTTTAGAGAGACCAGCATTCTTGTAGAGCTGCAGTACTAAGAATTATAAACTCCACAAAAATTTACACCCCAACAGTATCAGTATTTTCTATTGAAAACTTATATCTCTGAATCTACAGAATATTGACAAAAGAAATGCCTCCAATTTAAGAAAAAGCTAATGCTCTATCATCAGTCTGTCTTGTTTGAGGGTTTATTTATATCCTAGCATATGAAGAAAGGGTATGAGAGACTTTGTGCCAGAACACGTACCAGAAGACTAATTACGAGTATTGTTCACAAGATGGTTCCCACTCTGAAATGCCACTTAAATAGCATGTTGGGGAGGCAGCACTGCTTTTGTTCACCCTAAAAGCACACAGCACGGTAATTCGTGGGTGAACTTGTTCCATGCATAAACCTTGAGTGCCCTCTGCTGAGTGCCCAGTGTAGTGCAGTGACTGGAATATTTACTTCAAAAACTCACTCTTTATTTCAGAATGAGGTTAATGCAATCAAATGGGACCCATCTGGCATGCTACTAGCATCTTGCTCCGATGATATGACATTAAAGGTAATATAATTTCCATTCCTGCTGTTCAAAAAGTAAGGAAAAAATTATGTCTGTCTTTTAATCTTCTCCAGAATGATGGTACTGTATCACTTAAAACTCTGCATGAGCAATAGTTTCCGTTTTGTCCCTTATTTCTGAAAGCCAATCTGAAAGTTTAAACACAAAAAAGAAGGCACTGGGAAAATTGAGACATTCTGTCCAAATAAGTGTTACATGACTGATATGTCACTGTTACAGAAAGGTAATACTTTAAATATAAACATGTATATACACCTGCATGCCTGTCAACAGAAGCACAAGCCCTATGCTAAGATTGGTTACACTTTGAAAAAGAATATAAACATACAGTGAACTCTCAAATCTCGTGGGGGTTTGGGTCTTCCAAAGTCTCACAACGCCCCTATTCCGTGACGATAGATAGCTCATGAATATGCAGATAAGCCACACCAGTGACTACAGTCCCCTCAGCCCCAGAGCACTGGGGGGCATTCCCAGCTGTCCTGTGGTCACTCCATGGCTTTCGGCGGCAGCGGCACAGTGTCAAACCCCTCCGGGGCTCACGGGCCTCCATCCGTCCTGGCGTTGACATGTTTCACACTAGATATCAGGCAGACTTGCACACTAGGACCAGTGCAGCACGCAGGCACTGGCACCGGTGCAGCACATCCACTCTAGGGCTGGGGCCAGCGTGAGCTGGGCTCCTGGTGGAGCGCGGGACTCACCGGGTGTGGCCAAAGCTGGGTTAGGGTTAGGGCACTTTGAGTGTGCGCTGTCCTGGGTGGGAGTGTGTCTTTCAGCCCACTCAGCAGGCTGCCCCTGCACATCGCCTGGCAAGGCTGACACGCTGTGTATAAAGCAAACACTCATAAGGGACAGTCTCCCCCACTCCCAAGCAAGCTGCCCCTCCCCATGGGGCGTGGCAATCCTACCCCCGCCCCCGGCGTGGGCCAGTCCCACCCCGCGGGACAGCAGGGACAATCTGGGCATGTGCAGACATGGAAATGCCGTGAAGAAGGAAGGTGTCTTCACGGGGGAAAAAAAACACTATGTCCTGAAGCCGCGAGATTTAAAGTGCGAAGTACTGAGGGTTTATCATAGTTTTCTTTCCCCTTTGATGTCTTTTTTTTCTTGAAAATATCTTCATTAGAGCCGTATAAGTATTCTTTTTTTTTAACTGTCTTGAACTAAGTAATGGGACACAACATACGTATTCAGAGCCAAATAAAACTCTGAATTTCTCTCTGAAGATACCTGTGTTTATCCATTCCATGTATGGGAAGTGCATGGCAGCTATGCTGCTGATGCACATGCCTCTGTTAGGTGCCTGAAGTTGGGTGGAATGAATTTGTGTTCTGGCTCACAGGCAGCATAGGCTGCTTTACCAACACACCTGATGCTGTACCAGCACATTATTGCTAATATCTGGCTTGCAGAAACACTTTTAACAATAGTGCTTTTCCAGCTCAAATCCCTCTCTCTCATTCTTTTTTCCCAGTCACATCAAATAAAGGCTACATCTGTGTAGGAATAGCTGTATGTTTTAATAGCAAAGCCCTGCTGCTGGACTGTTGATCTATGCTGCTTTCTTGAACAAAACATAAAGATTTGGTTTTGCAGATGGAACTGTACCAGTAATAGTTGTCTTGTAATATGGTTATGTTAATTAAGACTCATACCTTTTTTCCCTGCTGATTGACACAGCTGCAGCATGGGACATTTCTAGCATGAAACTGAGAGAGCAGCAGAACTTGCAGATGAGAGCTAAGTGAACACCAGCATTATAAATATTTCCTCTATATAAGTAGCCTGACCTCTGCTCTGTTGTGCTCTGTCTTTGCCATGTATACCCACTGAGGTTTCCATCATTCTGGATTCTAGATACATTATTGCAAACTACTCAGAGAACTGGAAATTTACAGGAAATGGGGCTGAAAGGATGCACCTTGCCTCTCATGTTTCCACAAAGCATTCTTGCTCTACTTAAACATCCTGATCCAGTGGTAGCCCAACTTTTTGATGCCCAGTTGCGTGCTGTGTTTTAGAAACCACCATAGCTTGATGTTGTTGGTACCAGTTCAAATTCCTGACCACTGAATTTGGCACAAGAACTAATGGTTTGCTATCCCTGGCCTCACCTGTTCTCAAAAACCTTCAGTGATAGAGACTGCAAATGCTCCAAATTCAGGCAATTATTCTTCTTCCTTTTCCTTTGTAAATCAATCCTCTCAGACTTCTTTTTCTTCTCTATTTTTGGAGTTCCTTATATTTTCCTGTAACGTCTTGGAACATGCCACCTGTTAGCCGTTGAACATGGCTGAGCTTTGTGTAGCATTTCCAAAAGCAGTCTCAGGGACAATGATGGGAATTCAGCATAAGAGTGCATCGCTCTCATAGTGCAGACTTACAACAACTGAGTTAAGCCATTGCTGTATTTTTTGTACTTCTGTGAAACTGACTGACTAAATTTGCACGATTTTCCTTGTTGTGAATTAGCTTCATCTGATTTTCACAGTTACCTGAAGAAAAGATGTACTAAATTTCCTATTATTTCTGTTGAGCATATTCTTCATCTCATGCTGAAGTATTTGGCCACGTAACACTGCATATATGGCTGATCATCTTCCATCTTCTGCACTGTTAAAAACAGGAGAAAGACAAAATGGAGTTCAAGAGGAAGGGGAAAATTTTGCTGCCATAAGAGAAAATTGCTAAGGTTCTAAGGAGTTACGGCAATTTTCTTCTCATTCTTTAAAATGACTGCTGATGCAATGTGTGGCTTAAACTTTTAACTTCTCTAAATAGATAAACTTCCATATGAAAATACAGTTACCAGGTGATGGGCAGCACAGCTATTATTTAACTCTTCTCATCTATTGAATAAATACACTATTAAATATGTAACTCCCCTGTTGGAGTTATTTGAATGTGTTTGCCAAATTGCTGCCTTAATAAATTATGTGTATGCGTGTGGGTCAAGATTTTAAATAAACAAATGGTAACAGAACTGAAGTAATACAGCTGAGAAGAGATTAGTAACACTGCTGCTTTTCCCCTTCATTATTACTCTGACTTAGATTTGGAGTATGAAGCAAGATACATGTGTACATGACCTTCAGGCTCACAGCAAAGAGATTTATACTATCAAATGGAGCCCTACAGGACCAGGCACCAGCAACCCAAACTCCAACATCATGTTAGCAAGGTAAAAAATGTACTTCTTTCTCTTGCCTGCCAAGAAGGATCTTCTTTCTTACATGTAGCCCTACTTTCACTTTACCATCAGTCTTTCTGCAGACAATTCCACTAAAAAATATCTGTGTTTGTAACTTGAGGGGATGGATACAAAGAGAAAGGATTCATATTTGAAAATGGAAGGGGGGAAAAAAGAAGGAAAATCGAGTTGTGATATTTAACTTTTCAGCTGCCTTGATTAAAGGGTTCTAAATTCTACATTGCATCTTCAGATCCAGGACTGGGTTGTTATGGGTGAAAGTACTGGCTGAGTCAGATGGTACTCATCCTGCCAGCTGGAATGGTTTCTAACCAGGATCATCTCACCTGGGCAGATACAGACAATTTTTGTAGCCTTCTCAGCTAACAGCGAAAAGCTTGGATAATCTTTAAAGTTCTACTTGAAAATCTGCAAAATTCTTCTTTCAGTTCAGGAAATATACTTGCTTGTAGAATGCCAGCTGATGGTACTGCTATGGGACTGTCAAATCATGGGGTATGCAGTTTAGGGAGGAGTTGTGTAGAAACTGGTTTACTTATTTTACTCCTTTGTCTGGGAGTGAACATGGAAGAACTTCACTTTTTTGAAGCTATTCTTTTAATTTTCTTTTAATACCAGTTATTGCCTTTGCCTGTCTCTAAGCTCACAGTTTGGGATTTACAGGTTCACAGGTTCACGAGTTATTCCAAGTTGGAAGGGACTCACAAGGATCATCTAGTCCAACTCCCAAGTGAATGCCCACCCAGGGATCAGGCCCACAACCCTGGAGCCATGGGCACCACGCTCCTTCCATCATCTAGGCCATGTCACTGAGTTCCTCATCCAGTCTTTTCTTAAACACCTCCAGGGATGGCGATTCCACCACCTCCCTGGGCAGACCATTCCACTGAGAGATCACTCTCTCTGTGAAAAACCTCTTCCTAACATCCAGTTTAAACCACCCCTGGCGCAGCTTAAGGCCATGTCCTCTTGTTCTGGTGCTGGCAGCCTGAGAAAAGAGATTCACACCCACCCGACTACAACCTCCCTTTAGGTAGTTGTAAACAGCAATGAGGTCGCCTCTGAGCCTCCTCTTCTCCAGGCTGAACAACCTCAGCTCCTGCAGTCGTTCCTCACAGGGCTTTCCTCCAGCCCTTTCACTATCCTTGTCACCCTTCTCTGGACCCTCTCAAGCAGTTCAACATGTTTTTTAAACTGGGGAGCCCAGAACTGGACACAGTACTCAAGATGTGGTCTGACCAACGCTGAGTACAGGGGAAGGATAACTTCCCTAGTCCGACTGACCACACTGTTCCTAATACAGGCCAGGATGCCATTGGCCTTCTTAGCCACCTGGGCACACTGCTGGCTCATATTAAGTTTTCTGTCAACCATTACTCCTAAATCCCTCTCCATTTCACCAATCTCCAGCCACTCATCCCCCAGGTGATAGCAATGCATGGGATTGTTATGTCCAGCACTGAAACAAAGTGAATAGAACAACAGTTTTAGAGAATTACAGTATACTAATTCATTAAACAGTGTTAATCCATTAGGAATAAGATCTCTCTGTAACGATTTACTCTATGAATGACAATATATATTTGAACTTCCTGAATAATAGCAGGTAGAATCTCAAAAGGAGGGAGCTTGACCCTCTAAGGGTATATACAGCACAGCTAGATAATCCCAAAAGGTCATCATACAAGGATTCAGTTCTATAGCTATAGTTCTTAACATAAAAAACATGAAGGCTGTGGAACACATTAGGTTTTCTGTTTGAAACGTTATGCTGTGCTTAGCCAAGCGAAAGAAAACCCCACCTGTGATATTCTTTTATAACGTTTACAGTATCACACTACAAATTAATTAACACTCAGATTTACATTCTTGTGTTTGAATGCTTCTTGCAGTGCTTCGTTTGATTCCACTGTTCGGCTGTGGGACGTTGACCGAGGAGTCTGCATCCATACGTTAACAAAACATCAAGAGCCCGTCTACAGTGTAGCTTTTAGTCCTGATGGAAAATATCTAGCCAGTGGGTCCTTTGACAAATGTGTCCATATATGGAATACTCAGGTACTGTTTTTCTTCATGTGAACCACATCTGGTTTAGATGACACATTAATAGTAAAAGCTTAAATGGAAAATGTGTGCACCTTTGTTATGTGTGACCTGCCAGCCAAGGTGAACCTGATTGTGTTGGCCAATACAAATCAGTAGCAGTTGTGTCACTCAGGTGCTGTGAGGTGACTGTCCAGGACATTTCTGCTGAATGTTCTTTATATGTTAAAAAACTTACTATGCATAAAAATAAGTAGGTTGCATTGGGTCATCAGCTTTGTAAAGCAGAGAAGTGGATTAATTCTCAGAAATAAGGGATATTTTTATGTAGTTACAAGCTGAGTTCAACTCTGAGTCTGATGCTCCTGGCTTAAACTTTGTCAAGAGGTGATAATATATACAAAGGGTGTGCAGGTTAGGGGACTGGTGATATTCTGGAGAAAAGTAGGACATCATAATTCCACGGATTTAATTCTGGATACTGGATACTCACAGTCTGAATTAGCAACAAACTTTTGAGAAGACCACATCAGCCTAACTTCCCAGGCCTTTACTCTTAGAGAGTTGGCAAAAACAGATGTCTAAGAGTCCTGCTGTTACTGGAGGAGCCTGTTGCTCTTCATTGTTAAAGACCAGTTTTCTAACTTCGGCTCCTTATGGAGGTGACCACAGCTAGGTGATGCAAATAGCTCCCCTGTGCTATCACTCTCTTTTTAACACTGTGCCACACAACAGAAAAAAAGAAGGGGAACTTCGGTATCAAATGTCTGCCTGCTGTTTTGATTTGTAGAGTGGAACTCTAGTACATAGCTACAGAGGCACCGGCGGCATCTTTGAAGTCTGCTGGAACGCTAGAGGAGACAAAGTGGGAGCAAGTGCATCAGACGGATCGGTAAGGATCTTTAAACGTCGTAAAGGTTGGATGGAGATTTCTTTTCTGGGGACCATCAACAAAAAACTTGCCATACCACCTCTTGTAGACAGAGCTGAAGGTGAAGGCAGCTCAAGACATAAATAACTCTGTGTAGTACATTAAAAATGCTTCTGTTTTGAAAGGGTTTGAATACTAGAAGGTGGTGTTCCTCTTGGAAATGAAGAGTAGTTGTGGAATTGGTGCATACTGCTGAAGATGAGAATAACTTTTAAATACATATTTCACAAGAACTTCAGTAGTGTTGTTTCTATCGTTACCTGTCAATTTTCAAGGAAGATCAGGTTGCAGCAGCCAACTCTCTGACAAACAGTTATCCTGGAGCTTTCTGAGTTTGATCCCACAGAAGTTTACCCTTGAATTGGATTAGCTACAGGAGGAATTTTTCAGCATGATGCCCAAAGATTTCATCATGTGGTAAAGGAGACATATTGCCATGGAGATTCTGATTATTCATTACTATTTTTTATATTAATATTACTTGTAAAAAATTGCAGTTGTAGCATGATCAGCTTGTGCAGCACATACATGGCTGGCTGGCATAACTTATTTGAAGCAGTATTTTTCATCTGGTTTTAACAAAGGGCACACCAATGACATGATTCAGTTGCTTGAGCTTAGTTGTGCCATCTGAGATGGTGCCATGCCTGGCTTCCAACAGCTGCTCCAAACGGGCATGTGTTTGCTGTCATGCCTGCCAAGCCTGCATGTATTTTGGATATACCCCGTCATTTGTGAGGAACGGGTCATGCCAAGGTCCTCGCAGAACACCAAACTCACAAAGACGCGCAGGTCATTAATATGCATGCAGGCCACACCCATTGCTCC
Source organism: Pitta sordida (assembly GCA_013390025.1). Taxonomy (NCBI): domain Eukaryota; kingdom Metazoa; phylum Chordata; class Aves; order Passeriformes; family Pittidae; genus Pitta; species Pitta sordida. Next base: position 124,590 of record WEKX01008044.1, read on the forward strand.
ACCCCTCGGCACTCCGGAGCACTGCAGACACTTTTCTGCTTCTCTCCTTGGGCTCTCTCAGCATAGGGGAGCAAAAGGAACCGTTTCCAAGCCCCCTCTGACTCGGGAGACCCCCCCCCCTCTGAGAATCTGTGGGCTTCTCCGGGCTGCTGTGACCACGCGCTCACAGCCCAAACCCCACGCCGCTGCTCCCCGCCCGACCCCGGTGCTCTTGCCCGCGATGTCCCAGCGTGGCGTCCCAGCCCTGCGGCCACCCCGCACCAGCAGCCCTGGCAGGCCAGGCGTCAGGCGCTGGCAGCCCCGGCGTGGCATCCTGGCCCCCTGGCCACACAGCACCAGCAGCCCCGGCGGGCCGGCACAGGACCGGGACGCTGCGGAAACAAGCACCGGGGTCGAGCGGGGAGCAGTGGCGTGGGCTCTGTTCAGCATTCCTGGAGCCTGGGAAACCTTAACTACTTTGCAACACTGCAACACCTCGTGCTTATGGTGGGGTGGGGGGCAGGTATCGGAGTTTCCTTCCCTTTAACATCCACCAGTCCTGGGAGAGGCAGCACTGCCTGTACAGTCCCAGAGGGCAGGGCAACAGAAGCCTCCTCCTGGTGCAGCGACAGCTGCCCCCTCCCAGCACACCGCGCTTGCCCGACCTCGCTTGCCTCACTTTCGTGGGGCAGTTTCCCCGGTCAGGGATGGGGGCACGGTGCCACCATTGTGAGCCGGAGAAACTGCGTGCCCTTCCCACAGGACGGGGTGAGTCCCGCCCCACAGGCACCGTGGCACCGCCCCTCGGCAGAGCAGAGGCATTGCATATGCGTTGGCCAGGGAACCTCACAGAGACCTGAAGCAAAATTGCAAGACATTTTCCTCGCAAATGGGCGGGGTCGTAATGTAGAGGTCGCGATGCGGCAGGATTCACTGTATTTCAGAAGTAGAAGTGGACATTGCCATTAAATAGATCCCATAGTCCTATCTGGGATGTGCCACCAAAATGTTTGTTCCTAATCCAATGAAAGCCCAGCTAAATGTTAAATATGTGGGGTTTATTTGGGTTTTCTCCTGTGTGTGTTTATTCCTTTATTTGTGTACATGTACCACATGTAAACCACTACTTGAGACAGACTGTTTTGAAGCTGGGGAGTGTAATGGTTGATGAGCCTGTCTACGGGGCCACATAGAAACAGAACTTCCACATCACCTTCAGATGTGCTTCTTAACGCTTAGCCTTTTCTCTGCAGGTTTGTGTTCTAGATCTGCGGAAGTAAAAGTGAAATGTTTTAGAAGAAATTTCAAATGGACCAGCAGTGAATGTGTGGGGAGAAGCACTCTTCAAAACTATTCTTAACAGCTCCAGAACTGTACGAACTTGAACAAAGTTAGAGTGTACCATGAAACCAACTCTCCCTGGCCACAGGTGACTAGTATTTTGTCCATAACCTTCATCAAGGAGTAAAAACGCAGTCACTTCAGAGGGGGAGGGAATGGTTTCCACCTGGAACATTCAGCCTTGGAAGCATGAAGCCACCAGCTAGGCATTGCACTGTTTGGTTTGCATCTGAGAACTTGCTCTGATGGCTGGGAAAAAAAAAAAAAAAGCTGTGCCAAAAAAATTAATAATTAAAAAAAAAAAGAAAAAAAAAGAAAAATGCTGTGATAAACCAAAAGGGAAAAAAAATCCTCCTCCATGCGGTGTTGAATTTTTTCCTTCCAATTTGGACACTACAGTTGCTCTCCCAAAGGACGTTCAAAGACCAGTTTGTACTGATGAAATGCTCAACTTTGTAATCACAACACTTTCTATTTTCTAGACTACTTTTTTTGTTCAGTGGTTTTTCTATCAGCTGGAATATTGCAGCCTGGAGGATCCCAGGCTTAGGATGAAACTTTTGTTTTCCTTTTATTTCTCCCTTCCACTCCCAACTTCTTCTTCCTTTTTTTTTCCTCCTCTTTCTTGCCTTTTTTTTTTTTCTTTTTTCCCTGTATGCCCATAGTAGATGCAGCCAGGTGGACATGACAATGAAAACTTTTGACAGACTGCTTCTCCTCTCTTCTATCTCCTCCTTTTTGTTTCTTTCTCTCCGTTTAAAAGAAAAAAAAATCCTCCATGCTTCAGATCTTAGCGTCTCAAGGGCACTTTCAGCAAATTGTGTAACAAGTGCTTTATATAAGAATGCAGTGCTGGGGAAGATTTTTACAGGAGAAAGATGACTTTTAACAGAAAGAACCCAGTGTATTTTTGGAAAAAAAATATTTTTTATGTTAAACAGTTTTAAAAGCCTAAAATGGCCACAAAATGTAGACCAGTTGTGTAATTCAAGCAAAAAGAATGACAGAGTCCAGGTAACATGAAAGATGCAGTATCCTTTTTCTCTTCTCTCTCAGAAAGTGCTATAAGAAAAAAACTCATTTGATACAATAAATACCTTTAATACAATAAATATCCTTTACTAAGGGTCCTCTTCCAGCAGCCGGTCATATATATAGTCTCGTTTCATGGCTGTTTGATGATGTACACTTATTCAAAGATATTCATAGGTTTGAGACTATAAATATAGCATTCGTTTTCTGTAGTCTGTCTTTTGGTTTGTTTTGAGTAACCAGGAGAAAATTCTTGAGTATCTTCTTTCCTCTAGAGATAGTTCAAATTTCACCAGAACATGGGTTTGGCTGCCCATGGCCTTACTGAATGTCCTGTCTTCCACTATTCATCCCACTCAGCCATTTCTATTCCAGGAAGTCACTGGGATTTTACCACTGACTTAGAGATCAGTTGAAATATACTGACTGCATCTATCATTGTTGAAGAGTGGACTCTTGCCAAGCTCCTGTCAATCCACAGACCATACACACCAGGAAGCAGAATCTTCTTTTCTGCTTGTGGTTTGTGGTTCTGCTGTCACCGTCAGCTGTGCATGTGCTGCATCCAGCTAGAAAAGCTCTGGGTCTGCACTTGGAGGCTCGCTGTCTACCCAGACAGGTTTAGCCTTGAGGGTGTCCTCAGTGTGGTGCTCAAAGACAACCTCAGATTCTGCATTAGGTAACATCATAAAGGATATATAAATTATATCTCAGCATACATGCCACTATAAAGTTGTAAATGAAATGATCAGAATGACAATGTGGATCTCCAAAGCACCACCTATCCACTTTGGACAGGATTTCTTTACAGTAACCCTGACACCTGCACAGATGCCAACTCAAGACTACATTACTCTGAGAGGAAATGATGGATGCAAAGGACACATAGGCAGAGTTTGCTGAAAGTACTGTAAACTATAAAGCAACCTTGAGGTGGTGGCAGGTGTTACTGAGACAGATTCTCAGAACTGGCCAAACTGAACACCTCAAACAGGTGTCAACAGTACACAGACAAGGCTAGGGATCTTTAGGAGAGAGATTAACATGTAATGCCTCCCTGCCCAAAGTTGCTGTAACACACGATGTTCCCTTGGATTTGACCATGGCTGTTGAAGTGATGATTTGATCTGAGCCAATCCAGAGCACTAGGCCTGAAATGGTGGTGTAAGACCTGCAGAACACCATGGCATTATCGTGGAATCTGTACACCACTTTTTCTCCTGAGTTTTCTTCTCCTTATGCTTGCATCTGTACAAGATCCTAGTCCTTCCAGTGGAACTAGTCACTGCCAGTTTCAGCTTTCTCCTTTGGAAAGGAGAAAAGAATGGAAAGAAATAACTGCTAAAAGTGTTACCCAGTCCTGAGATGAAAACAGTTATGTGGAATTTTCGGTTAATAATGTCGGTTAGGCTATTTTGTTATTCATCTCAAATAATTGGATGCTAGAAGGTACTAAGGATTATTTTTTGTGTTAAATGCATTGAAGTGTTGGTCTGCTCCAACAGCATGGGCTGTAGATCATCATGTGGCAGTTTTGCAGTCTTCTATAATAACCACATGGACCTATTTAAAGTCACTACTTTTTTTTTAAAAAAAGACAACTTGCTCAAAGAGAGCCATGAATTTGAATACAAAGGCACAATGTGTTATTATAAAGGATGGTTGAGTCAATGATTTCATTACAGTCATTGCATGTACACGGTTAACTTCCTAAGCTGCTGCTTGATGGCATTTCTGAGAGCAGAAGTTGCCACTCTGGGGGCAGCGAAGCAGTGAAGGGCAGCACTGATAGCACTCTGGCCTTGCCTCTGTCCCTTGAGTTGCACATGAATAGCCCAGAACTCTGAATTTGAAGAGATGAGTTTGCTCAATCTGAGTTCAGCAAGGCCACATGGTTGACTGGCTACATAGCCTGTGCTCCCCAGGCTGTAGTCATGCCCAGGATAGCTGCTGTAGATAAATGGACAGTGTCCAGGCCACCTGTTTTTCTTTTTTCTGTTGTTTGGGCTTGTTTTATTGGGTTTTTTTGAAAGAACACCACTTTTCTTTTGCCCACCTACCTGGAGTTAAGAAACAAAATTGGAGTATCAATTGGTTTGGGAAGCCCACTGTGAGAGACTGCTGCTGCAAGTTTTCTATACAGACCATCAGATTTAAAAGCAACATATTTGAGGAGCTAAGAAAGTTCACCTTCCTTCCCCTCCCCAAAAAGAAGGGGAAGATCGGAAAATCCTCAAGGGTGCTGTAGTAGACAGTTTTCAGCTGTTAAAGAAGACAGAAGGTGTAGTTGCAAAGGTTAATCCTAGCCTAAGGAGGTGGTTTCTTTAGGACATGGGCAGTGGGAGGAGAGAGGCTTTCCCAGGCAGTATTTCAAGGAGGGTATCTCAGCCTAAGCCTGCAGAGCGGTGCTGGTGGGAGCTCTCACTTCCCTCCACCACAGGAGCCCCGTTCCCAGCTACTGGAGCCTTTCTGCAGCTCCCCTGCAAAAAGTGTAATAGGCCAGGGGAATTCCTTTTTTTCAGAAAATTTCTTTTTATAATTTTGTTTACAGTTCTTTGTAACAGGAAAAATGGAAAAACCTAAGTGACCAAACGGGATTGTGTAAGCATCCAGAGAATTCTGGATTTTTATCATTGCTGGCTGTCTGGAACTGGCCTTGACGTGAAAAAAAAAAACCAGTTTCTGAAAAACCACTCTACTCTGTGGGTTAGAAGGATACTGGATCTTTTATGTAGAAAACACTGGGTCCCTTATGGGGCAATAAAGGGCCTGACTTACAGGGTTATACACACATTAACCCCATGCTACATCTTAGAAATTTCCTTTTAATTTGTTTAAAAAAAATAAAAAACAAAAAAATAGCTAATTTTAGAGCCAAGTGAAGTGCACTTTGTCAAATGTAAGGGTCTGCTTTGTTTTTGGGTTTCTTTTTCTTTTCCCTTTTTAATTTTTCCTCCGTTTTTTTCCTCTTACTCCTTTTTAAAATATGTGGTTCTTTGTCAATTGCAGAAATGTTCTTTCAGCCACTCAGTGATACTCTGAATTCTGGCTTCTGCAGTTTTTATTGTCTGTGTCAGACTTGCAGCCAGACTTGGTTCTCATTTCAGCATTTCCCAGGTTCTGTTGAAACAACATCAACCCTCATTTTGTTTCTCCCCCACCCACACTTTCTTCGAATTCACCTTGTGTATTGTAGCTCATTTGTTTTAAGGAGAGAATCAACAGATCATATTCAGTGTCTTGAATAAATTGCTATATTTTGATATTAGACAATTCTGTGAGTGTTGTTCCTTATTCTTTTCTGGCTATATTGGATCCTCTGCCAAGAACTGTTGTGATATGGTGTCATGATCTAAGGGTTACCTGGCCTGCAGGTGTATAAAGATCACAGCTGTGTGTATGTAGGATTTTGTAATACACAGGGCATGGAGGCTTTAGCCTCTACTTCACTTTATTGCAGATTACCACAAACACCACACAACTCACCATTAGCAAGTACACATATAATGAAGAAAGATATGTATGTATATCAAGCTAATATGAAGTATTATCTGCAAGCATTGGTACAGCAATCATCAATGATACAGCAGCAATTACTTTATAGCAAGAGTCAATTATAGCAGCACCCAATAGTAGCAGCAGCAATTGAGTGTACCTGTGTCTATGAGTGTGTGTGTGTGTGTGTGTGTGTGTATATAATGTTACAGGTTACAACTTTAAGTTATCACTAGCAAAGCAAATTGACTGATAACATAACAGGAGATACAGTTATGATGGGTTACTTACATGTATAGGTGTGACACTGAGTTTATTAGATCTCAGAAGGGGCCCAGTCATCTCAGAGACGGGAGGACAAACCAGACCAGCCCCAGACGTGTGAGCTCAGTGGGGGAACAACAGAACAACAAGCAGAGTCTTCCCTCAAAGATAATCCATGTCACAAAGTTTGGAGTCAGCAAGGTGTCCCCAACAAGGGTCCAAGCTCTTGTAGAACAAGCTCATGCAGAACTGTTTAGGAAAGAAGCAAGTATGTGCAATGCAGGAAGAGGGAAGCTGAAGAGAAAGTAATTTCTATATCATAGAGACATAAGATAGTGTAGGACATTACTACATCAAGCAGCCAATAGGTGCAGTTAATTTCTGGTTTTCACCTGAGATAGCCAACAGATAATGATTTCTGTTCCATTTTTTAACTTCTCCTGTTCTTGCAGCTAGAGCAGCCAGTGGCAGTTACCAATACCAGTGCTTTCTCATTGTTTTCCTCTTTTTCCAGACTCTTTTTCACCTTACTAGATGTTACCATTACAGTTCCGTTGTTTTGCACTTTCTGGAAGTATCTCAGGATATCTCTGGTTTCTGGGTACCCAACTGCACTTCAAAGATGATGATTGTGCTGCTCAAGGATGCTTCTGGTTCCCAGGCTCACAGCTCCCAAGCTGGCAGGCAGTTTCTCTCAGAATTTCACCAGACTTCCATTGAGTATTTTTTCCCTTTTAACCAGGTCACCTTTATGCTCACATCACGTGTTTACTGTTCAATTTTATTTCTTATCATGCCACATTTATTGGCAATCTATAGAGGTGGTAAGGAAAAAGTGGATAAGATTGGGTTAAAAAGTTTCCTTAAAAAAAGGTTTTCAGAAAAGGAAGTTTCTCCTTGTAAAGTAAATTGGACTGAAGTTGTGATTAAGGTGAATTGTTTTCTTTAAGGTAGAAAGGCTAAAATTGAGCAGTTGGAGGGTTTTGAAGAAATTCACAATATTCCAGTTCAGCAAAGGTGTCACAGTCGTCCCCTCTCGTGGGCTACTCTCTCTGCTTGAGGCACAAGGCACTTACACATCGAAGGATTCAGGGGGAGAGGGTTGTTTAGCTTTAACAGATTGGATGATGTGTAGCTTTTAGCTGGTTTTTATTTCACAAAATGTCATCCATGGTACTTAGTGGGAGATTCAACATGAAATGGGATTTTTATTTTGTGACTGTAACAGTCTGGACCGTTGACCTAGGCTAACGCTGAAAGATTGTCAAAAGCCTTCTAAAGGAATTGGCACTCAGAACAAACAGTCCTGTGTGTCACATCATCTAGGTTTTAGGTGTTTAAGGACTTAGAGCATTAAGTTAAGATCAATGTGTAACATTTGGGAAGACACAGGTGCTAGAAAAACTAATGTGCTGATGATGGGTACCTTTTCACATCATTAAATACTAAAAAAAGAGAAAGTAATGCCCTTCCATAACACTTGTGTCAGTTTGTGTTCTGGAATCTGCACAGCAATAATGTGCCAATAGGACAAATAGCTCTCACAAGACCAGGAACCACCAGCAGTCTTCATAACAGCTTCTCAAAGTAAAGAATGTGAGAGATAAGGAGGCAGCCACGGTGGAGTGCTGGATACATCTTCTCACTGTACCAGCTTCTTAAATAAAGGCTATATGATGGTCCTGTTTCCAGTCATGTCATTTGCAGGTGTGTTTCAAGAAAATGCATGACTAACAAACTGAAATTGTAGTTTAGTTTTCCATTATTTATCCTATGTATATGTATTTACTTAGCCTGAAAATTATGTGATCACTAACAATAGAAGCATTGAACAGTCCTAAACACTCGCTTCTCACTTTCGTCAGCGTGCAATACAATTGAAGGGTACTTTTTAGAGCTATTCTGGAAACATGTAGTATCAGCATCTCACTCAAAACTACTCATTTCCCTGCCATGTTTCTATGTATTATTTCCAGTCAAGGGTGAGATCAGCTTTGTCCATTAAGAGCACATGCCATTTCGTGTCTAAGCTCTGTGGTATAAAAAGTAATTTATAAAGCTTTGAAGTCTCTTAAGTGAAGAAATTACTCACTTGGCAGGGAATTTATCATGCTTGCTGACTCCTTTCCCAATAGGAAGGAAGATCTTTGTTTCCTTAGAGATAAGTTTTTTCCATTTCCTTTTGAATATATTCACAAAACCAAAAGAATACAAAACTCAGTAGCTGCAGGAAAGCAGCTATATCGTCTTTTATGGCTGCAAGGTCTAACATCTCTTACCTTTACAGAATAAGCCTTGGCTTCACTGTGTAATCCATCAGTATCTATCTCAATACAAAAGATTCTGCTCATCGCTTTCCAAATCCTTCCTATTAAATACTGGGACAAAGTTTGGCATCCTTGTCCTTCGCACTCAGAAATGCACAACAAATAAAAATTGATTTAATTGCAAAGCACTACCATTCTGCAATTCCAAAACTGAGAATTCTCTCTCTAGGCTTCTGAAAATCCATAGTGTCAAGTAAGCATCGCATCCCTACACACTGTTGCAGTTCCTGAAAAATTCTGAGTATTTTCTTAAAGGGCAAGACAGAAAGGTCAAACCCTTAGAAGGGTTTTTGAGACTTCCTGCAGTCCTTACAGCCACTGGGTCCTGCCAAGTGGAGACTCCTGTCAGTGAGGAAGATGACTGACGGTAAAAAACGGTGTGGAAGTTATAGGGGAAAGTACAGTTGTTACTCCCTGGATGGAACGCAGCCAGTGTACCTGACCTCCCCCACACAATAAAGTCTAAGGGGAACTAAATGGAGGGTGGAGTAGAGATACCACAATCAGGCTCTGTCAAAACCCTTGCAGAGGAGGGAACTCGGTGGTACTCCCTAGCTGATAAGCCACACAGCAGCTGAAAACCAAGGTGTCCTTGAATTAGCAACTGTGGGAAAATCATTCTCCTTGACATGTCTTTGTCCCAAGATTATCTCGGGTGCTACACTGAAATACCCACCCCCAAGGTACAACCACCCTTCAGTGAGTAAGATGTGTGACGAAAGTCACTCAGGCTCCACCTAAACATACAGGAATACAGTAATCCCTTGACTATCGTGGGGAGGTCGGTTCCCGAAAGATGCCGCAATAAGCAAAATCCACAAAGTATTGGTAAATAGGGTAAATACTGTAAATATGGTAATGCTGGGGGGTGGGGGGGTAAACAACAATGCATTGAAGGCATGAATGGTGAAGCATGAAGTAGCGAGGGATTACAAAAGTAAGTTAAGAATGGGGAGAATTTGGGGAAGACTCCAGAGTAATTTCTGGGATCATTTGGTGGGTTGAACCTGTCTTCTCCCCCATAGGGACACCTATTGGGCAAGAAATGTACTCTCTGCACGCTGCCTGATTATCTCAAGCTCACTTGTTAGGGATTAGAGTTTGTTAAGTATATGGATTTGAATAAATGTATTTTTGCAGTCAGATACTACTACAGGCAGTCCTTAAATCTTAACCTGTCACAATTTTATTAATAAAAAGTGTTACTCCATAACCTTTGAAGGTGAGTGCTTCAAGGACATTGACAGACTAATCAAAATTAATGATTGGAGAAATTTTCACATGACAGGCACTTAGGGTGGATGGGAACCTAGACTCCGGAATAAGAAGGGATCTGATGGGAAAATTGTGTGTGGTGTTGTCAGCTTCAAAGCCCTGGACAACGGCAGCTTGTTGGCTTCTTTCCCAGAGGACAGTTTGGGGAGAATCATAAGAAATTCATGCGCAATTAAACAACCATATCTAATTATCCTCCCACTCACCTTCCTCCAAGAGGATGTCACAGCAGAGAGCCTGTGGTTCAGTTAGTTTCTATTAAAGATCTCATGACTGCTCAAGGAATACATATCAAAGCAATTTTTAAAAATGTAATCTTTCTAATCTACCAACTTTTAGACTGGCATCCTCACTGGATTTTTTTTCTAAGATGGACTTATCTCTGGACTTGCTTCTCCAAAGCAAGTCTTCTACGGTAGCCTCTTGGAGGCCCATATTACTTGAGTCAGTTGAAATAAACCAAACCCAACCAACTACTCCAATGGTCATTGGAAAATGGCCCTGAAAAAAAAAATTGAGAAGACAAAGCAATGGCAATTTAATGAGAAAATGTTGCTGGACATTTTTATGGTGTTTTTGAAAAATATTTTGGAACAACAGTGAACTGAATGTTTATTTTATGAAAATATAAGTTTTCATAAATAGTATTCATCATTTCAAGCAGTATCTTCTGGAGTGCTTGGTGGTGGTGGTTTTTAATAAAAGGCAATAACATTTGGAGGAGAAAAAAAGGAATAAACCCCAGTTAATTTATAGTTTACCCATCATGCTGCCATGCTTACCCATGTTTCTATGATTCTCTAAGTACTAGGGAGTACTTACATGTGTTTAATTTTATGTGTGTGTGTGTGCGTTGTGAAGTCTGTGTGTACTGACATTTGAGGTTTTCTGTAATTGTAACTGAATATTTATCAGTTTCTCTCACAAGTGTCTGCAAAAGTAAGGCAAGAGATAATCCCACAGTTTCATGGCTATGATCAGAATCTTATCTGGAATAAAAGGAATCCATTTAAGTATCTACAGTATGATGTGTTCATAAAATAATGTGTAACAATCCATGCCATTATTGTTTCCCAGTAATGTACCAATAAAACTAATATTTGAAGACGGTGCCATGAAAAGAAAAAAGAGAAAAACACATTTCTCTAGAAGAGATGAATAATTATCCATGTGGAGCCTTTCTTCAGATTATCCACTCATGCCTTTCTCAGTTTCCCAGTTATTCAACATCAGCCTGATTTCCAGTGAAGTCATGGAGCTCACTAGCATCAGAGGCCAACAAACCAGGGGAAAAGGCTTCTATTATACATAAAGATATTCATTTAAAAGTAATTTTTTTACCAAGTATTCTGCTAATGTCATTTTCTTTTCATTTTAAACCAAAGTATTATATTGAAGGAAGCTGGGTATACCAGCTTTCAGACTATAAAATCCCTGAGAACTAAGGAAAAATCCGCCTTATCTTGCCCGGACTGTATTGTTCCGGGTGTAATTGCATTCCTAGGGGATGGCTGACTGCCTGACATGGGGCTTTAGCAGAGCCGAGTTGTTACACAGAGCACTTAGTGTGTGGCTGGGAGAATGTTTCTGATCCTTAGCAAGTCTGGTGCCCTGAGGAAAGGGCTGGTGAGAAGAATGCTGTGCTCCCTGTCACATGGTGGCGCATGACCCGGGCAGGATGGGAGGACGTTTCATTGCCATATGAAAGGTGGTGCTCGGTCGAGTACTTTGGCCCAAGGAGGGATTGCGTTGTTGCGTTTTTCCTCTCTTTTCCTCCAGGAAATCCACTACAGATCTGCCGTAGCAGGCGAACCAGGAGCAGATGCTGTCTGTGGCTACAGCTGCTGTGAAGGGCTGCCAGTGTTTTCCTGCTGTCCTGACCCTAGGTGTCCTCTGAGAGAGCAGGGTGCTGCAAGGACAACGCAGCCATCACAGCTGGTTCCTTAGATTGTGCAAAACCAAAGCCACTGCACGTTTTAAACTCATGTCTTTTAAAATTACCTTTTTCAATAAGCACGATAAAAGAGATCGTGTTTTGTTCCACACATTGGCAAGACTTTTCAGGAGGCTCAGAGAAGCACAAGTGGGTGGGTACCTCCGTGGAGGCAGCTGGAGGGCAGGAATCCAAGGCCTCCATTTACCCTCTGAGTCCCTCTCAGCTATGTGATGTGAAGTGTCCAGAGGGAGGGAGGCAGAGGAAAGCTGGTGAAAAACTAGGCTAGACCAAAGCTTCATCAACAAAGGTTGTCTTTGTTAACAAACTTGTCATTCTCCCACTCACCAGAGGGACACATCTCAGTCCCTCATGGCTCTTCTCTAACCCTCCACTTCCACCTGGTTCCTACCCACAGAACTCAGGGCAGAGGCTGCCTGAACTTCATCCCAATATGACTCACAGTGCCCTTGGTACTGCCACACAAGACAGAGCCCAGGGCAATATTGAGCTGACAGCTTTCTCAGCTCTAGGCACTGGCTTTGCAAAGCAAAAGATGTCCTCGATGGAGAAGCTTGAAATTGAAAAAATCTTCTTGCCACCCCAAAATGTGATAAGCCACAGCAACACAGCAGTGCAGGAGCAGGAGAAAGCCTTCCCATCACTTTCATCATGGGATTATTTCCCTGATATCCGCATGCTTGAATTTTCTCAGCCTTTTGGAAACTTTACCTATAAAACCCCTGGTGAGTTTAGTGCCCTAAATGGTTCAGAGTTTGCTTAGAGAGCTGCAGTGGGAGAACTGACTTTCCATACAGGTCACGGCATACTCTAAGGAATATAAACCAGGAAAACAGATTCATCCCTACATCCCCGGACTTGACTGTGCTCTCTACTTTTCTTTCACTAAGACTGTACCTCCTTCAGCTGCCAGCTTCAATGTCCACACATATGCATGTCTGTTCCTTAAAGAATGAATGACCCAGACATCACCTGACCCATCTTACGTTAACTACCACAGAGTTAACTACCGCTAGTGATTTTCATCTGGGATACTCTAAACCTGAGGATTCCATAAAAATTAAGAAAATGTTTGGAGATCAGATAACTTTTCATTATGAATACACAGAGGCAATTACTGAAGGACAAGTCAAGTATGGATATATAGGGAATGGAGGTGGATCACATTTAACATTTCACTTTCTAGCTGTCTCCATGTATTTGGTCTCCAAGCCCAGAAGAAGGGCGTAATGAGAGCTGTAGTTAGGATTTTGGTATTCAGACATATGGTGGACCTCATAAACACAGAGCTTTGGTATGCAAGAAATCTGCCTATTCAAGTTGTTTATTATTTTATTGGTGCTCGTATTTCAGCTTTGCAATTAGCCTGAACATCTGGCCAAATAAAATAGTAATTAAACATATGAGGCTGGCAGGTCAAATGCAGTTCCGTATGTCCTGTTCCACCAACAGAAAACAACTAGGAATGCTTTAAGAAAGTATTACAGGATATGAGAAGGCACTTTTCCCACAAGTTTTCATTTTATCATTGAATGCTTAAAAATAAGTTTTGGTGAATACAGAGAACACTTCCTGTGTATGGTTGGATTTGATAAGCAGGCTGGGAGGTGAGATAGGTGTTAAATAGAGGCAATTCTGCCCTGTACATATAGATATCCTCTTTATGAGGTTCCACTACAGTAATTGCATTTCAGTGCCCAGATTCAACTACTTTTTTTTTTTTTAATTTACATTTTTTTCCCTTCAATAAATTCAGGAAGGCTTTGTTGTCCTCTAACATGCCCAAAATACAAAATCCTAAAATTGACGACTGCTGTACTCTTGAAACAACACTTTAGCTACATATATTGTATTAGACAGTATTTGATCTTGTTTTGCTTCTGTTTACTTCTCCTCTGAGTCCCACCTTGCTATTCCAGAGATAGCTGCCTTCCTTCTCATGCACAGGAGACCTATGAAAGTGGGCTCCTCCCACAGACAGTGTAAGTTGAAGACCACAGACTCTTACTGCATCTATGGACTTCAGTATTGCCAAGACCCCTCCCTTGTTAGCCCAAGCCATGTTTGAAATACACCTTAGAAAACAAGGGCCAGGAACAAGCACTGTCCACATACACTAGAGCAGCCTACATGAAAACTATGTAGTTAGAAATCATCATCAAAATGGAAGCTAGGATGTTTTTCTGCATGCTGATAAGCACAAGGTTCCTCTCAGCAGACAGTGGATGACACACATAAGAAGGCAGTGTTTAGGTTGGTGTTACAGCTGTGCTGGCAGGGACATGGTGTCTGTAGCTTGCCCTTGGAGCACCTGCTTACTTTCCCTCAAAATGAAGGCATCTGTGGCTGCCCCCTCACCTTCACACATCAAGAACAGGCAGTGGGAGCAATTAGATGTATCCACAACGTATGTGCCTGGTGGGAAGAGAGGGGCATCCACTGCAATACTTGAAGAAGGCAATACTTTGCCTAATTTCTTGAATGATGAGGCAAGAACAAGCTCTGTGTGGGGTGAGATCAAATGTGGTCACTACCAATTGTCACCCCATTTTAAGCTGTAAAGGAAGGCCTCCTGTACATCCACTGGATGCTGAGAACAGCAGGTAAGGAAACTCTCCTCACACCTACTTCTTTTTATAAGTCAAAACCCACTGTCAGTTTGCTCTGGAATGGTCCATATCGATTTCACAGCACCAAAATTAGGTTAGTTGTCTTTCTTAATCTCTCAGAGGAGTCCTACATTTCCCGGTGAAATCTTACTAGGTTGCTAATACACGAACACATCACACTCACCTCAAGGACAACCTTGAACAAATAAGGAGAGGAGCAAAGCATGGCCCTTGCAGAAGGCTGTCCCAGCACAGGAGGGCTCCAGTGTCAGCAGCCACCTGGCACAGACCAGGGGCTGCTCACGGCCTTGTGAGGGCCAGGACTGGAACACCCCATCTGTCTTTGTTTCACTTGTGCCCTGGAGCAGTGAAGGGAGGGACGGATTAGTAATTCAGTCATTTCACGGGGCCTCTTCTACAGCCTGTCACCCCCCAAGTGCTTTCACGCCACCACGTAATTATTCCTGTGAAGCCAGAGACTGTTTATTTTGGTTTAGGGTTTTATAGCCTGGCCCACACCATAGCATCTGAAGGGGTTAACTAACAAACAATTAGCTCAAGAAACTAAAATTTATTTAAGTTACCCAAGTAATATTTTCCAGTATTGGTGCTGCTGATCCTTAGTATCTAACCATCCTGAGTAACATGGGAGCTTAAGCCTCATGTTATTATTGCATTAACATTTCATCTGTCTTTAACAATTTTTTTTCTTTTTTATGATAGCTTAAACTGAACTGGGTTGGAAAAGAAAGGGGAGGACAGCCAGTAAAGTTTAGCCAAAGTGAGTGTGAGCCAGACTCAAAGCCCAGACCTGGTCACATATCCTGAAGAAAGGGAGGGACATTCTCTGGGCTCAAGGGGCTTCCACCATGTCATCGGTCAAACTGTTGTAAACAGCTTCCAGCACAACCAGACTTCAATCACATTACTTCTACTTTTGATATGAAATCAAAAGCCTAGAGTAGACATGGGCATAATTTTTTCTTAACTTTCAACCATTCTGGGGAATTGTTTAGATACAGGTACTTTGGGCACTGTGCCAAAAGAAGTAAGAGGAGAAAATAAGGAGAATTAATTTAATACCTATTCATTCAGAAGACAAAGATATAAAAATAGAGCACAACTCAGAGAAAGGATTCCTGAGTCTACTTGTTCTATTTTATAATGAGTATCCAAGTGTTTTGTGCAAATATTATCTCTTAATGCCCCTGTCCCAACAGTCATAATCCTGTCTGGCAAGTACACATAAGGATCTGACTGAATCCATAATAAAAAATAATTTGAGGTTATTTTTGGTTGACTCGGGAGTGAACTGAAACCATTATCCTGAACTGTTTGTAGAGTCTATGCTGGGCTTGACTTTTTTTTAGAAAAGATTTTCAGCTCCCTAGATAAAACCACACCAAAAATTCACATAAACAAGCTAAAAGAAGACTATGTCAGTGAGAGTCTACACAAACAGGAAATATTTCTGTTTATGTCAGAGTTTGCTGTCACTGATGCTTTACTAGACTGTCAAGGCTGGAAATGGTGCCCCAGAAATCCTAGAGCTGTGATTCTGGATGTGGAACTTTATGTTGAGCAAGACAAGCAAGGCAACAAATTTAAAACTCCAACATATTAATAATCCATTTATTTAAACCAAAGACTCTTCTACCATATGGAGGTTACAAGAGAGATTAAAACAAAATGCATGAAAATTATTCCTAAGAAACACATGACTTTGCACAGATATACTCCTGCTGAAAAAGTTTCAAGGCTTTATACCTGTTTACATGTCTCCTAGAAGGCAAATCAAGATATAAACCATATCTTCCAGTTTCACATGCTCTCTCACACATTCTCACATGTTATAGGAAATGACATCAAGCCATTAAGCACAAACGTAATTCCAGAGTACGCAATGATTCACATATTGACATGGTTTTATGAGTATTGACAGGAAAAGTTAGATCCAGCTCTGCACCTAAAACTACCAGCCCTGATAGATGGGAGAGCTTCTGGTTAATTTCTCGTCACTGCTAGTGTTACCTTCAGACAACATGCTTATAGCCTCATCAGTCTGCTGGCTGTCAGTTGTGGATATCTTCTTTGAATCATGGATGTTGCTTTGATAGTTCACTGGTGAGGGATATGCATTTTCCCCCACAGTTGATGAGGACATAGATTCCCAGGGTATTTCTCTTTTTCGCCATTTCAGGTCCACTCTCCATCCTGTCCAGCCATAGAAAGCTAATGTGAAAAGAAAGCCTTGCATCGGATTAAGAATTCCCTAGGAAAGAGAAGTGCAACAAGCATTACATTTTCAACTCCAGCAAAACACTTCAGATGTGTTAACAACTTCCCTTTCACTGAATAATCGCAGACTTTAAATATGCTATTTGAATGCCTATAAAAATGTATGTTGTGGCCATTGCAGACACAAAGCAGAGTAAAACACCATGACCTGTTGTTCAGAAATGCTGAGGTCATCCCACTGAATAATAAGCATCAAATGATCTTGTCGCTTGAATTTTATCCAGGCAATCCCCCCAGTGGGTTTTAACTTTCCCCTATACTCTATATATTTTTGTTCATTAAAACAAATATATTTTTCAATAGAACCCAAGTCAAATATATGAGAGTAGACACCAGCATACACAATTCAGGTCTTTAAAATAGCAAGAATGTCTTGAATTCCTTTAGATTCTCGAGCCAGTGAAAATGCCAATCAAAGTGAGATGGAAAAATGGGGAGAGTCACTGAAAAAGAAAATCCCAAGTGATCTCCAAAAGATTTGTCTCTTCCCAGTGATATGGGGTGCTTAGCAAGTTAATGGCCTCAGCTGCTTCCATTTTTCTCATAGGAAAATAGAAAATTATTTTCACAGATAATTTGAAAAGTGGTTCAGTTCCTAGACTCAACCTCTTGCTCTCCAGGTGAGCAAGAGCAAGGTCCCTATCGCATGAATGTGTTCACTCCTTTTCAGAGGAGGAGGTTGTAGCAAATAAGTTGCATTAGTTAATCCTTCAATAATAAACTGCTGAAGGGCTGAACTATACAAAACACACTCAGGCCTTACAGCTATTTAGCAGCTCCAGGATAAATTCACTTGGAAAAGGAGCCTGCAATATCACCTCTGAAAAATCCCTTGTCAAATATTCTAATAGAAGAAAAGCGGGTAAGGTACAGTAAGAGACCATCATCTTACAGCTATTTTTGGTGCCTTGTTTCCAAGATTTTTAATCTATTTTCCCCCAAATAATGACCAGAAAGTCATGATATAAGCTGTAATTATTCTTTAAAATTAAAAAACCCAACCCAAGTTTCAAACAAAGAACTACCTTAAAATGCCCATTGAATGGAGAAACATACAGGAATCATGAGCTAAAACTGCAGCTTACATTATTGCAGAGGTTAGTAAGTTTAGGCTAGAAATCATTCCAGTGATCTGTTCTGGATCTTAAAATGGATAGTGATCACTCACAGAGAGAATGTATACTCCATTAAATGGGAGAAAAATTAAACCTCTAGTACATTTTTGACAAAGTTTATATGTGAAAAGTGCTCCCAGTGGCTGCACATTCCTTTTTCTTACTTAATGCTTTTCCTCCTTGATTTTTGGAGTGTTTATATCCCCCCAGATCATAAACCACACGCTACACCGGTGCTGTTTCCTCAGTCTTACAACAGCGATTCCTAAGATTAAGCAGTGTCCTGGTTGACCTACCATTATAATCCATGTGATCAGTGCAGCACTTCTGATGTTTTTCAGGGGCATTTCATTGATATCTGGCTGCATTTCAAGGTAGAACAAAAGGGTCTCATTGATGATATTGGATGACCAGCTATTAGAGGAGCAAACAAGAAAAAGACAGTTACATACTGTAACATGTGCATATAAAATATGCTTTACCTTCAGATCATAGAAATTAAGATCACTAATGTTCTGGTTTAGGGTTTTTGCTGCTTTGGCAGCGAGGAGGTTAACAGCTCAGCTCTGGCCTGGGCCTCAGTTGCTGCCATGGCATTCAAGGTTATAGAGATAGAGACGTCTCTGTGAATAAACATATTTGGGAGAGAAGAGAAAAAAACTCAGTAGCAAGATGTAGGGGCTGGCTCAGAACCTGTGTGGAGAAGCTGAAAGCCCGAAGGCCCCCCAGGCCCACGACAGAAGGGATAGGAATGTTCTTCCAGGCATCCCGCTGCTGTTTGTGGAACGACCATGGTGTAAACCTGTGGACTAGAGAGAGAGAAACCAGTGATGCAGAATCCATCTAAGCCACGACTGAAGATGGAGATAAAAGCTGAGGAAANAGGCGCAGTAAGACTTTTTTTAATCATAGAATCATTAAGGTTGGAAAAGACCTCTAAGTACATTTCGGTCTGAAGAGACCAGGAGGTCTCTGCGATCATGGTTAAAACCCAGACACCTATCTACTAGCCCAGGCCTAGACAAAGAAGTCAACATAAGAAAAAAGAACAACACAAAAAACAAACCCACCCAGAACCTGATAATTTGAACTTGCTGAAGAACAATAAATTCCAGAATAAAACTGAGATGAAAAGCAACTGTGATCCATAATGGGAACATCATGCATGCTGTCTTCTTTCGCTTGTACCTTTAAAGAACTGTGCTCGCAGATAAAGAAACCAAATACTGTATATGCACGTGTTATTGTAAAAGGCCTCAGGAATTCCAGCTGGAGTTAGAATTTCAGGGTTAGATTACAGCAGACTTTTAAAATGTCCATTAAAAAACCCTAAAACGCAAACTAAAAGTTGATTTTAAACCCCTTGAAAATGCTATCATTTTTTAATACAGATAATACTTGTTTCCAAAAAAGGATGAGCATAATCGAGCCTCATTCCTTGAACGAAACTCAGTATCTTCTACACTAAATAAAGATTATAGCAGATGGCTGTGATTTCTTATGATTTCTCAGCAGTTAGATGAGCATTTCTTTACAGTTCTACTGCAGCTTCAGAAAGGAAACCATCAGCATCCATGTCATACTTTCCAAGGGTTTTATATATGTCCTTCCAGCAATTGTATTTTATCACAGTGTAAAACCTCCTGCTCTCCCCTCCCAAATCTGTAGGCATCTCTTCTACCCCGTGTTGCCCCAACATGCTGTCTTGACTAAGTCATTCCATATTTGACTTCTGGGATGGAAGGAAATTTTCCCTGAGCTTCTGAGGTGGGACTGCCTCAGTCTTTCCCTTCAGTAACCTTTGAAAGCGTTTTTGCATTCTAAGCTTATGTGTTACTAGAACAAAATTCTGAACCACAGCTGTGATTTTTTTTTTTAATCTTTAATAGGACAACCTAGACTAAGGCAGATTGAAAAGAAATAAATGTCCTCACAATGTCCATGGGAAATTGGCCTTTTCTTTCATGCTTGCTTTCAAATCCTCAAGCTGGCCATCATTCCTTAGGTTGCAACATACTTCTGTGGTGCCTGTGGGCTCTTCCTCTCCACCGCCCTGGAAGCCTGACTAAATTTCTGCTCCTCATTATCTTTGCAATTTCCAGGAAGCCATGCTGCAGGATCCTTCGTGCTGTCTCTCACTCCTTTCTTTGTTGGCTACCCCACCCTTCACATTGGAAATTTCACTCCCAAGCCAAGTGGGACTCAGTTATTCCCTAAGAAAAGACAATCACTTCAGAGCACTCCGGTAAACAGCAGCCAAGAGAAGACAAAAAAGGCAGCCTTTCTCCCTGCCCAGCCTTTCCCCTTGCTCAGCCTTCTAAAGGAATGTAACATGCATTAATACACCTGTGTATAAAAAATGTTAAGTAGTTGTAGAGACCATAAGTTCAGCCAAGTCATTTCACTATTCCAGGACCATTTCCTGTTGTCTCACTCCTCTCCTCCTTATCTCTTTCCTGTCTTATTCCACCAAAATACTCTTCTTTTCATGAAGGAAGATTAAATATTAAAAAAAAAATATTAAATAATTAGAAATTTCACACACAATCATACGGTTTGTTTCTGGCATATTTTTTCAGACATGTGGGACCTCCAGACCACAGAGATGGTTGTATTGTATAATCATGTCAGAGCCATGAAGCCTGTCTTAGAAGCATATTTACTGCAGGTTTTCAGTGATGTCTTTGACGACAAGAGGCTCTGAGAAATCTTGATTACAGAAAGCCATCCATCATCCCACAGCGCTGGGGAGCTCTTGTACCAGACAGCTTCAATCTATGCCCAACCTATTGCGAGTTTTTCCCTATTGTTTCTTCGTGCTGCTGCTTTTTGTGGTTAAATATTTTGTCATTTCCTTACAACGCAGTGATGTTACAGAAATGATTCAGCTCCTTTTTGAATTAGTTTAGAAATGCTTCTTCCTTAGGCACCTTCCCTTCCAAGCATAAAGACAAATAAATGAAGTAATACAGGCTTTTTGTCCCTGACCCTCTCCCTCTGGGAAAAACACAGTTTAAAGCAGAAGAATTCACCTCTTACCAAATAACAAATACTAGCATAATTTTGAAGAAGCGCATCTGGATCTCTGTCCCCAAACGTCTTTCATTCTCTGTGTAAATCCCTTGTCTTCCTTTCAATAAGGAGGCAACTGCAAAGTATACAATTATATTCATTAATATACATGTATCTTGTTAGTTTAGACACAAGAATCCAGAAGACAGAAGCCTGTAAAGAGGGAACTAAGGAAAAGATGGATTTGATTCCAGAAGCAGTTCAGAAGCTGGAAGGACTATCACCAAGGAATCCCACATAAAGCCTAACACTAAAGGAAAACCATTATGCACATCTGGATTCATAAAAAGTGTGATATCTCACTAGCTGGTTTTTCTTTTTCAGTCCCACTGAAAATAGTAAATAGTATGGTCAACATACTTTTATTTTTTAACAAAAGGTAGTACATACAACTTTTATATAATGTGTGGTATTAATTATATTATTATGTGATGTTTAGACTAAAATAGAATAGATTCTATCCTATAATGTACCTTATATTTCACTGTGTCATTGATACAGCATTAGCTACGCCTCTAAAACTTGAGGATGTTATGTCAGCAAAAATAGTTATGTCACACATTGCTCAGATATCACAAGGAATATACATATGCACAAACAAATATGCTCTATGTATTTTCCCATAAAAGAGGAAAGTTTTTATGGTAACAACTTTTTAAAAGAACAATTGTTGCTTTGAAAATGAGTATTGCTGAGGCACATAGGATAGGTGGCATGAAGACTAAACTGAGAATACTAAATCTGCTGGATTTATATAATCAATGTATAGATAAATTCAGATACTGCAACCATCTACCACTGATGATATTGCATTCAAAGAATGCATTGAGTCTTTGGGGTTTTTTCAGTCTCATTTCTTCCAAGCACTGAATAATAAATTAAATTGGAACTTCAAGATCCCACCTGATTTGTGCACAATTCCCATTTTTTTCATACTCTCAGAATCAGAAGTGACAAAATTCTGATCACATGTCATTATGTTTTTAGCTCAAGGGCTTCCAAGAAGTTAAATCAACTCTCAGATCTCACCAACATTATCTTTAAACCACAATAAATTACATTCCACAGTCCATGTTGGTACCACAACTACAATAGAGTTAAGCATACACTACACATTGCCTCGAATGCTTTAAATCAAGTAACATAGAAATAGCTTTGTCAACCTGCAGTAGAGATTTATAAAAGAATAGCTTGAGTATGTCATCAGACATCAGACATTGTCTCTAGGGCAAATTCTCCATCAAGATGGTATCTTCATTTCAATAGACAACTCCTTCCCACCTTTTGCTATATCTTTATGATTTAAAGAGTTGTCCCACATCACTGAATACAAAGGCATGACTTTCTACAGTATTGCTCTGTTGCTAAGTAACATATTGATTGATGCTGGCCTTAGGAACATACCTGCTGATACTGTCCTCCTGAACAGGATTGGGTTGACCACCAGCACCAGCAGGAGTGGGGCATATGTTGTGATGTAATGTGGGACTGCGTGTTCCAAGCCATTTTCACAGCTGAGGAGAAATCATTAAAAACTTATGCATTTTTTTTCCCCACAGTAAGACAGTTGTGTCTGTTCTACCTATGTCACCTTCAACTAAAAAAAAAGAAAAAAGGGCATGAACCACCACCAGTTCACATGGGGGATAAAACTGATTTTTAACATGCACTGTTAAAGGAAAGCTAAACCCAGCAGTGGGAGAACAGTGGCTCATAGCAGAAGCTGTATCATAGCCCTGCAGTATGCTCAGGTGCCTGTATTGCCTGGCACATTTCTTCAGGGCCCCCTGAAACCCAGCCAGGTATTTCTAGCATACCCACTGACTCAGTCAAGGGTCAAAATGCTCAGCTTTCGGATATTTGTCACTAAAGCTGACTGAAAGACATTTAAATGTCCAGAGAATGCTGTGATTTCACAGTCTGTTCCCAGAGTCCTGCTTACCTGGAGAGAGAAGGGTAGTAAAGCAGAGCAATCCCCTCCACGCAGAGCATCACTGCAAGGCCCCACGTCATCATGTGGTACAGCACAATTGTACTGCAAGCACCCAATGGGACAGGCACAATTAAAGACATCAGACCTTACACTTTATACATTGCAAGGAGAAAAAAATAGGGTCCTCACTGAATAGGAGCTTTAGAGATAGGAAACAGTGCAGAACAACACTGGCAGTACATTAAACTAAGGAAAGCAAGAGGAGCAGGGGGGTTTCTTCAGGAAAAGAAGGGGAAAAAGCAAAGCTGTTCAAGCTTGCACATAGCCTGTAGGGTGGAGGGGACAGGACTTCTTCCCTTATTATCCAGAAGGAAGCCCTGCATCTTTGATTTCTCTTGCAGAGTGCAAATTAGCAGGTTAAAATTTAAGAATGGAGTTGAACAATCAAAACACTCTTTTATAATTTGAAGAGAACTATGTTTAGCTTTCAGAGTTGGATATTGCTCCTGTCCTAGGGAGATACAGATTCAGATAGAAAGCCTTTTGCTGTTTGATTTTAGAATCAAGCCCAAATACACTATTTTTTTGACTAAGTAGGAGTGGGGAAGGAGGCAGGTCCCAGATGTTTCACTAGAACTATCGGACTTTAAAAAAATCAGGTTTATCCTCAACAGTCTGAAGTTAACTCAAAACCCCCTATTTTGGTAACATCTGCCAGAAAAACCGTATCTTCAGTCAGTATCATTTGAGAACAGTCACACAATTCCACATTTAGCAGTAGCAACTGAAGATTATTTTGCTCTTCTAACAACCAGCTTAAAGACGTCTCATATTTTCTGTCTGGCATTAAAGCATGGTACTTTCCAAAGGGTTTAGGTTTTTCTGTCACGGGCATTGCAGAAAACTATATAATAAACACATACTGCTCTTCTGAGGAACTTCTTCTGAGGAACTGTGATCAGAAGGAGAATAATAACCACTATGAGAAGTGGATAAAATAGAATATCTGTGAAAAAAAATTTTAGGAAGGGGGAGGGGGGAATGAACTATGTGGAATTCAGCCCTTTCCCCCTCTCAATTTTTCATTTTCAGGGTAACGCTTTTTTTTTTTCTGTAAGAATAATTTTCCTGGTACAGAATAGGGACAAAAATAGTCATCTCACTTCCGTAAAGCTTATAGGCCACAATTTGCACCATATTTTTCCCAAGGTTAAATGAATTCAGTTACATTTAAATTCAAGTTGGATGTAAATAAATATCTGAGCATTGCCCTGGCAATTTAAGCACTTAGAACACCACTCATCCCTATAATTACCTGTAACCATATGAACATCAGGGGGCTGTACAAGCTTCACTTCTACCCTCTGATAGCTGCAAATACAGACATACAGTGTTGGAAGGAAAACAACAAATTCAGAGCTTTAACTGTGGTACCTCAGTCCAGCTGATCTTCTCACCACCAAGTAGGAGTCAACGGCGTAGCAAAACAACCACCAGAAGACAGCACTATATAACAGCTGGATCCACATCTGCAGGGGAAAAGATGCCAAATGTGGCAGCTGCTTCTCGAGTACCACTGGGGCAGGGGAGGGACTCAAACCTTTGGCCTGGTGAGCTGTTCTTTAAATGTGTGCATTTTCTAGATATGATTAGGAAGTATGAAATCTTACTCAAAATCACAGGAACAGCATTGTTGTAGCCTATGGGTCAAGTCATACATAAATTGAACAGCGTTCACTTTCACAGGTTATTCTCCAGTTTAGAAAACCTGTTATTTACCTCTCTGTTCCTAACCTCAATGTCCTAAGTGAGGCCCAAAGAAATTTATAGTGAGGATGTCATAATTTTAGGTTAAAATTAGGTGTTTTTCAGTAGCTGAGGCATGAAAATATAACTGAGATCAGTCACAAACACAGTGTGCCTATGCATTGTGGGTTATGCATGTGACAGGTATTTTCTCAATGCACAAGAACTTGATTCAAGGAATAGTTGTCAAAAAACAAAGGCCAGTAACAAGGAAATCACTCACCCTCTGGAAAAACATCCATGCTTAACTCCCCAACTGATTACTTCAATAAAAATCCAAAGGAAACAGATTCAAGTCAAGTTAAATTCCACAGCATTCTTGAGCTAACCCTATGCATTTTTCCCATGAGCTTATATAAGAAAAGTGACCTTTCTTTGCCGCTATATATATAATTGCCGCATTTCTTCCCCATAGGAGCTGGCTCTTTGTAATAGCCAGTAACTGTTTTAGTATTCAGATTACCTTCCCTCCAAGCCATCTTTCAGTTCTTATCTGAATATCTTTTATCATGGCTCCATTGTGGCATCATTTTACATCTGGAAACCAAAATACCTGTTACTGAGCCAAACATCAGTGAATAGAGATCTACCATTCTGTCCTCCAGAGGGCAAATAAAGCTGGGAATTATTTCCTTCCACCATGGGTGTAGACTCTACCTCTAGTAATTTTTGGCATTAATTATTCAGTATTTATTTCAAGCAGCACGACATTTTCTTAGTGCACAAGAACTAGAAAGTAAAATTCTAGTCTTCTTCTACTGCCCTTTACCCATAGAACTCAGCATGTAACTTCATCTGCACATTTACATATTTGCTGCAGTTGAAAAATGCACAATTTATTATACATACACACACTTCTACAAAAATAAACTGTGGTGTCTTTCCTGAAAATCTGACATAGACAAGACTGTCTTCAAAAATAATATAAATCAGATGCAATTATAACTAAAGTCTTCATATGCTATCTTAGTTTTTAGCAAAATGACACATTTTTCTACAATGCCCTCTGCAAACCATTAAAAGGAGATGTCTAAAAGCCTCACTGTTTGGAGTTTGTATTAGTTTGTGGTTAAGTGAAATAAAACAACGGTACTAAAACAAAAATAAAATAGACTTGGAAACATTTCATTAACTCACATATGTTAGGGGCAGTGAGTGGAAGGAGGGTTAGTTTTAACTAGAATATAATTAAATCTAAATTTAAAGTGACTTAAATTACAGGGGAAAATTACTAAAAAGTGGAGTCCAAGACAGGGAAAATAAAAATTGCAGTAGACTGCTACGCTGCCCACTGTCTAACCTGAGATTCAAATGAAAAACAAAGAGTTTGCATAGACTTTTTTTTTGTGTTAAGGGCCAGAAAGCAACATTTAAAACATGGGGAAAAACAGGTTTTGAATAGGACATTCTTGCTACAAATTATTGATGTTGTTGGTTTCCTCTTCCTCCAAGAAAAAAAAAATCTGCATTTGCATCCAAAATGCAAAACTTGAACATGTATGACAGAATTGAGAATCAATAGATACACAGAATTTATAGTTGCGCCCATGGCACAAAACTCTCAAGTTTGAAATTGCCATTATATAGGTAAATAAGGCACAGTGAGTTCAATTTGGCACATACTGTTTTATTTAAAAACTACTGGAGCTGAATCATTTTCTTTACATGCAGCATATACCCTTCTACATTGTAAACCTTGAACTGCAAATCTAACACTGCCATTGCTCATGCATTAATTCACTGAGCACCCTACATTCCTATTGAATTTGGGTAAAGTGAGATCTGTCTTATTTGTCATTCTCTATTTGGTAAAAAAATTAATTCAAATAAATTAAAAAAAAATTCAAATTATATGACTCAGACAGTATTATGATTGTAAAATTTGGAACCGAGTATTAATCTGTACTTTAGGAATGCGTTTACATTTTCTTATACTTCTGTTCTAATGCAGAAGATACTTAATAAGACTTGGCCAGATGCAGTCACTGAATGCCCACATAAGCAGCAATCCGAGGTGTAATCCCACATGGCAGGGACAGACCTCCTGCCAGCAGCTTTGTGGCTTTGAGTATATTTATCCTGCAGTCCCTCTGCGTCTAAAACACACATACTCATGCCACAAAAGCTAATTTGAGCTACCCATGTTGCTGGTTTCAGGAGGTCCCCACTCCACTGCACAGGCTGTAGTTTCTGACAGAGGAGGTGAGAAGATAAGGTCATGCTGCCAGTGAACAGAGCCACTGGGGCATTAGCGATGATGTGCCCGCACAAGCCCAACCAGCAGCTGACAGCCCTTTCGGGATTGCCTTGTGGCTCCATATCCCTGACTTGGTACCAGTGTGTCCTCCACTACGCTGTGGTGAGTGAATATTACAAAACTCTTTGAATTAGATTGACTCGTGCTGCCCTACTTCCTCACATGCACCATATGGCATCCCTGTCCATCCTGACCCAGGCTCTCGGAAGGAGGCATGAAGGCACTTGCAGGGGTGTGGCAGAGGCTGAAACCATAATATCCAGGCTCTAACTCACAGCCACATTTCCTTTGCTTTTCAGATTCCCCATTTGGAGGGACTGTTAATTGGGAGCAGGAGAAAGGGGGGATGATACCTGTACCTACCGCGCTCCCCACGCAGAAAGCAGAAGGCCACACATCAGTCCCATTCACCACAGAAATGTTAGCTATGAAGTCTGGGAAGCCTAGCCATACACTTGACCTGAAGATCATACCTAAAGCAAAAAAATGTATTAATGCTTTGAATCTGCTGGTTTGATTTGAGTCACATGCTGTTCCTGGGCCGCATATTTCACATCGCAGCCCAGATTTTGTGCGTCTGCAGGAAGGCAATGGCTGCAGAGGAGCACAGCAGGAACAACTGTGCTATTCACATATCACCAAAATCATTCAGGGAAAGCAGCCCCAAGAGTCAGTAGCTGCTGGGACTTGAAATGTTATGTAGATTAAAATCTAACTTACTGATGTTGTCAGACAATTCCCTAAAATAAATTGGGGAGCACTTAACAGATAGACATAAAATAGTAACTATTTAAATTTTACCAGCATATTAATATGCTGATATTCATTTCCCTATAATGCCTCTTTGAAGATAAAAGTTATTCCCCACATTTCACTGCCTGCATTTTCACAAGCAGCTCTTTTTCTCTCTGTCACAGGACAGAAACAAAGCATGGCTTCAGAATTAGGTGAGAGCAATACCCTTTATAAAAAAACCTCTAGAATTTGTTAGTGAGGTCTTCTGGGTTTGCTTGAAATAAAGCACCAGCATATAACAGAAAAAACCCACCTGGTTTCACAGAATATTCTGAGTTGGAAGGGACCCACAAGGATCATCGAGTCCAACTCTTAACACTGTCTCCCTGGTGGGAATCGAACCCAGGTCTCCCACACACCAGCTGGGGACACTTACCACTGTACTAAAGTGGGTTTCCCACTAAGAATTAACTGTTTCCCACCCAACAAACTGAGTCTAATACAAAGACAATAGAGGATAACTAGTTTGAGTTTGCCAATGAAAGAGAAAGGGAAAACATAACTTTATCTATTGCTGGCCTCATCTGGCTGAAAGGAGCTTTTCCAGTTGAATGCACGTATGTACTTTCCACATCTCTCTTTCTTTATTTCCCCCTATAATACTTGCATTAGTATTGGCACTGTGAGAGAACCTGGCTAGGTATGAAAGGGGAAAAGACCTGAAACACACAGACATACACACTGTCCCCAGCAGCAAGAGAGACAAAACAGCACTACTTCTATCATCTAATGTGAAGGAAAAAATCCTACTGTAGAAACAAATTTGTCCTGTATTTTCATGTGTCATGGTAATTTAAAACTAATTTGCCAGTAAATGACTGATGAGGCAAATGACCAAATGTCTGATGGGACATCTTAAGACACATTAGTTTCATTTTAATTCATGCATTTTGTTTTAATCTCTGCCATTTTTATTTTAATCTGGCCTATCAGCCAGGGGCTGGGCAGCAGGTTGCCCTTGATAAGAGAGTTTCACTTGTATTTCAAAAGCCTGTGTCCAGCACAGTCTGTGTGCAGCAGCAATTCAAATTTGCTTGCTGTCAATGTGATATGCCAGAGAAGTGGCTGGCACATGTACAAGAGGCACACTTGGTTGGAGAGGATTTAGACGTATAGGATAGTGGTTTTCAAATGTAGTCCTAAGGATTGGCTAAATGTTTCATGTCAGCTTCAGTTTCCAATGTTCTGACTCACCTGAACTTTTATGCCTTACTCTGAGAACCAGGCACCATCCTGGATTTTAATTTTCTTTAAAGCAGAGATTTTCGTGTAGATTTGTCAAGAGCTTTCACATCTAAACTGTAACTGTTAAACAAGAACTTTCTCCCTAAAGGCCCATCACCTTCTAATCTCACTTAGCCCAAATCTTCCTGTGAGCACAAACATCATGTTTCCCTCAGAAATCTCTGTTATTCACTCACCAGCTTCACTTGTCTACGGTACTTCAGAGCAACAAGAGCCTGCTACAGCAATGGCAAGGGACATCAAGCTGGCACTTACCTAAGCCTCCAAGGATGTCACAAATGGAAATAAGGAGAAGGATGGTGGAAGAGGAGGAGGCTTTGGGCATCTTCCGTGGGCTCTGTCCCTTCTTTGGCAGGAGCTGCAGGATAGTCAGTAGCAGACTGATTGAGGCACTGCCGATGCAAACTCCACAGAAAACTTCAGGCTGGAAGTTCATCACTAGCTGTGTAGCTGCATCCCTGTTTGGGCAGCAGTAGGTTTCTAATCTTGGAGAAGCCATGAAATGTCTGGCTGGTGGAGGGGCCACAGGAGCAGAAAGAAATGCTGTTGCTTCCTCAAGGCAGCATTCACTTTTTCTTCATCCTCCCCATTAGTCCTCAGTGGTGAGAATCACGCGATTGATGGATCATGTGCTGCCGCTGCTGGAAGAAGTAAATCCCTCAGAGCTGCCTTTCTCAGACTCTCCTAGCGAGGAGATCAGATTTGAACAAGAAAACACAGTGTAATCTGAAAAATGCCTCATGCTTGCTCAGAGCCATTGGCAAAAGTTCACTCACATATTTCTGCTTGCCCAGAATATGATACAAGAAGACTTAAACTTGTCAGAGCATTCAAGATGGTTTAAAATAAATATGGATGCAGAGAGCAAAGGAGAAGCATTACATGGAAATTGTATTTTTCTTTAGCCCCATCCCACACAGCACCCTTTAATTACTGCAAATTAATTGAAAAGATGAGTCCAGATACAAGGAGCCTTTACAGTCTTTACAGGGAGGAGTAGGGATATAAATCCACACCCTAATAAAAATCTCAGTTTTAGTGATCCAACCCACCTGTCTCCATAAAGGAAATTAGAAATG
>WEKX01008045.1:2334-82763 GCA_013390025.1 Pitta sordida
TTAGAAGAAATGAAAATATTCTTTTAAAGAGTAAACTAAAATACTGTTGAAAACAAAAACACAAAGACACTCAAGTGCCTTGTGACTTCTAAATTGCTACTTTAAAACCTGTATTGTGAAGCAAATAAATTGTTTAAATTTGGGCAACAATTACTGCACATAGCTTTGAAGCATTATGAAACTTCCCTTTTATTGCCTTACCCTCATCTTGACCCACACTCTTCTCTCAGTCCCTATTCTTGTGAATAAAGATCCTTCCATGCAATTCCCCTTTGAAACTTACTGCTTTTAATCATTCTAAAGAGACGTATGTTGCACCATCCAGTCAAGAACTGAGCAACTTCATTCCAAAGCACAGAGCCTTTTTTCAACAAAAAGACTCAGAAAATTGAGACCTAAGCCAGAAAATTGTGCTGGCCACAAAATAATTATTTACCAAGCACACTGAGGAGCTATGCACAGCAGATTCTATTCACAGACATCAGGATACTACTGTACAATTAAATATTTAAGCCCATTTAAGGAAAAATATTCTAAATTAAACTGCCACTTAATATAATCAATATAAAGGGGAAACTGCATAAATATTCAGACCTAACATTGTATTTTTCATTTCACAGTGTAATTGGACTCCCAGAAGAAGAGGACTGGCCGAATGATGTTGCCCTTCCGAGAAATGCTTTTACTTCCAGACCTGCACAACCTATTGAAAAATTTGTACCAGATATTGATGAACTAGGCAAAGACTTGCTTCTTGTGAGTTACTATTTGTTGTTCCCCAAGTTGCACGACTGGTAGTTCCCACTGTGTATGCAACATGCTGAGAAACTATTAAGTTTCCATTTAATAGAGTTACTAAAGAAAAGCTCAGAAATAGGTAGACAATTTCATGTAAATCTATGCAAAAACAGCACAGGGACACTGCCTTTGGCTCAAGAGGCATCAGAGCTGAGAACAGGTCAAGATTAGGAAACTGGGTAAGGGAAGTATCTTTTTGACCTGCCTTTAGACAGGTCCTCATTACTGATCATTGTAGTGCCACTGATTCAGCCATTCTTACAGTATAGGCCTGATGTGAGTACAAAAGTACATCTACCAATTCTTGTGGTATACTGTATCCAGTATAAAGCAGGAAATAGGCATGCTTTCTGTTGAATGCTGAGAACTTGAAACTTGGAATTCACCAATTGTTGCCTCTTAAAAATGGCAAGACTGAACAGAAGCAAACTGGGGTGGCACAGCTATTTCCATAATTTTTATGTGTATGTTAGAAACGCCAGTCCTCAAGTTTAGTCTTGAAATGGAATATAGGGAATGATGTTGCCTCAGTTCTTGTTGAAATCTAGTCAAATTTGTTCTCTGGAAGTCTTTAAAAGATCTGGATTCACATGGGCTGGGTAGAGTGGGTTCAGTGCAATTCGTGAAAGACTTGGTGCATCCCTTCAGGAACTGCTGTCTCTGGGCAATGTTATCTCAACCGCAGACCATCCTCCATTGTTCTTACCACTTCAGCTCTCAGCTGCAGAAAGCTGGACTACATCTAGGCTCTTGAAATAACAAGAGAGAAACACGTCTTGTGCTCACAGGCAGCCTGGAAATGGAAGCTAGACATGGGACAAGAACTAGATTCTGGGAATAACAAGGAATAATACATGACAGAGAGCTCAGTGAATGTCAGACATGTTGGGGGAGGGAGGGAGGAAGAAGACAAATATCTATGCCTAGAAGGTGAGGTGGGAAAGGAGTCTGTTCCTGCTAGGCAAAGAGATAATAACTGGGAGCCACAGGTGAAAGGAGACTAGAACTCAAAGTCAGTGACTTACATTTCAGAAGTTAGATGATAGAAATGATGATACAAGAAAAGAAAGTAGGAATAGGAAGTGGTTAGACAAGGATAGTAGGAAGAGTAGTATTTGGAAGTGAATGAAGGAAAAGAGAAGATCAAGGTATAAAAGAGAGGGCTTTGGGAGAGGTTTCAGTACTAGCTGGACAAAGGATGGGATACAGATCTGGGACGAAGCAGTCAAAGTGCAACTAGGAAAAACGGGGAGAAACTGAACACAGAATATTGGTATGTCACGTGCCTGTGAATTCAAAAAAAGCTGTACTCTGGGATTTTCGAAACTATGAATACTTGAATTTTCTAGCATGTAATTTTCTTATAGTTTTGGGGATGCCATGTTCATATCCTATGACCCCACTGCTTGTTTTAATATGGATGGTCATCGTGCACCACCTGCTGAGACCCCGTTGTGTCTCATACTGATCATAAACAGAAGGTGGTGTGTGCTAATGTGTGTATGCAATGATAGCACTGTTACCTGTACATTTTAGTTAAAACCAACTTCTTTTCATACTTTCAGAAATGCTTAGCGTTCAATCCAGCCAAGAGAATATCTGCCTATGTTGCTCTCTCTCACCCATATTTCCATGATCTGGAGAAATTCAAGGAGAACCTGGACTGTCATATGTCATCCAGCCAAAACTCCAGTGAGGTGAATGCATCATAAGTGCTGACTGAAGATGAACCGTAAATGAACAAGACATGTAGCTGACAAGGCCACTGTCCCATACAAACCACATAGGTGTCCTAGCAAAGATCGTTATTTGGAGGTTTTATGCACTTATCTTTTATTCTGGGATTGTGATGTGTTTATCCATGGAAATCAATCTAGTTTACTTCTATCAGAGCAATGCAAGGGCCAGGGCTTTGGCCTGCTCCCATTGCAGCTTTATGTTTGTTTTGTTTTTGTTTTGTTTATCTACCTGGGAAAACTCCAGATGAAGAGAAGCTGCTGACCAGTTTTGCTGCCATTTTATTTTTCTGATATTGAATGCTGCCAGTGTGGAGTTTGAAGATCGAGTCACTGCCAAAACATGATGCAATCTCTCTCTATATATAGCTGCTGAAGCATGATTTGGTACATTTTTATTATTATTTTGTGATCTCTTATAGTGATATTTAAAAAATGGCATTGAAATATCAGATCTCTGCAACCTGCAGTAGTTAACTGATACATGTGTTAATATATCCAGCTACTGTCCATTCATAGCATATATGCAGGTGCTTCCCCACTTGAAAACTTCGATAGATGATTTTATTGTTTCATTGCTCTATGAAAACAAGAGTGATGATGGTGATCATAATAAATGTCTCAACTTTTAGGTTTTTTCATACACAAACAAGTTACTATCTAGCTATGTTTGTGTGCATGTTTCAGAAAACTGTCCTGTTCTTAAAGACTCTTTCAGTTTCCAAATTGTCGGTTTGTGTTGAAATGCGGGCACGTCCTAGCTGATCATCTAACTCATCATTCCCCCCTAGAAAGAGCTGCAAGAATATTTTCTTTATCTCGTTCAGAATTTTCTGATATGCAGCTCAAAGACATGAGCAGAGCCAGTGCAAATCAATACAGGTTTTCACCTTCAACCCATTCTGATGATCAGCCAAAAAGGAAAATAGGAAAAATATTTCTGATTTAGAAGCGGAGAATCCTATACCTATAATAAGCACAGACAAGTATTTGTGCTGCATTGTGTGCTGTATACTGAGCTGCCTTACCTGCCCCACGCCTCCGTGCGTCACAAGTGCATGAACATTACTGTCTCAAGATCCCTCAGATGTCACTTATTAAGCAGACTTACTTTCTATGCAGAAATGCATAACCTTCTCTCCTAAACCACCATGTGGGTATACTGGCACATGCCTCTCCACTAGGGTTAATGTGCTATTATTGAATGTCAAAATAACTAAGCAATTCACATCTTTATAGCACAGTTATTTTAAATATTACATTAAATTTTTATATTTAGTATTTTTTCCTTAACTAAAATATATTTTCAGTATTTTTAAAAGAAACTTTTATTTTTTTAATACTGTACTGGGGAAAAAGAAATATTTTAAATCCATTAAAGCTGTTGCCTAGCATGACTTTAGTGCATTTACCTGGATATGACTTGGGGGAATATATTAGTCCAACGAGTATAACCTAGGCTGTGAGGCAGCCAGCTTTGCTTACTCCTGTGACAGTCCCTTAGGCTTCACTCTTCTTTGTCTCTGTTTCATCTTGTCTAGGTAGTGAACCAGCATTATATCCTCATCCACAGCATGCTTGGCAGAAATAGGTCCTTAGCAGTGACTTGAGCAATGTAGTTTTTCCAGTTGTGACAGAGGAGATTGTAGCCGTTTCCCTGGCAAGTCTCTCTCCTGTGATGGACTGGCCGATGTGATGAACATCCCTGTTAACTGTTTCAGGTATCTGCACTGTCTGGGATACAGTCCACTGCTAGGATTGTGTGTGGATCTTACCTGTCTCTTGGCTAAAGCTTTTTGTTACTGTTGGACACATAAGTATGTGATATGTGATTAAATTAAGTCTGCTTCAGAGAATCCAGATTCTAGAAGTACCACTTGCATGCTTGCATGCAGTGGCCTGTGCTTTCCTTCATGCCCAGAATGAGCCTATGCAAAACTTAGCAGCATGAACAGGCAAGTTGCAAATTAGGCCTGGCAAGAGCATGCACAAGGCATCTGCACACAGCAATACCACAGATGCACAAGAATTTTGGAAGCTCTACAAGCAGCAAGCTGAAGGCCAGGGAGCAGTCACAGCAGCTAACCCTCTAATGCTGGCCTTGCCTTGGTTGTTCTCGCTGTTACTACATCCAAGGGGAGTTATGAAACCACTGTATTGGTGTTCTCCCAGTCCTATTCCTCCACAGGTCAATGGACCTGAGTGTGAGTAATTTTTAACGTTCAAAGAAAAGGATGTGCCAGAATGAAATTTTTGCTAACGATTTTTAAACACTAATTAGAACAACAAACAGAGACAAATTTCAGGAGACTCTTGCAACAGTAGCAAATAGAAAAGTTTTCTACAGAGTTTAGCACTTTTGAAAACATTCCACATTTTACCTAGTGCTGAGCTATCTGTCATACATACCATATCAGGGCATTCAGCTGGTGTGGCTTCCCAGCAGCTCTTCAGGGAACTCTCCACAAAACTCTCCACCAACTAACAGAGGGTGAAAATGTAGGTAAGGAGCCTAATTTTCAAATTATGCTTAAAACTCTCAGATAGAAATGTGCATCTGTTCATGTAAGAAGAACCTGTTGTATTAAGTCTAGCAAAGCAAAGGCTAGAAGACAATACGTACAATTGCTGAATGTAGGTATATAATTAGGGTAAAACAAAAAAGAGGGGAGAGAACACTTAAGCCAAAGGTTAGTGTTGGCCCAAAAACTAGTGATAATGTGGAGTTCACAAGGAAATTATCTACTGGACCAGTATTTCTCAATCAGCAGTATCAGACAAAGAGCTCTAAGAGCAGCAGAGAAAAACAGAGGCTGACTTTTGGAATCAAAAGCAGAGCTTCTGCAACGTGGTGCTGTATGTTGTCTAATGTAGTAGGATCAGGTTATAAATGAGGTTATTCAGGAGAACAGCTTGCAAAGGGCTGCATTATGGTCACGTTCTGGAACATCTTTCCAGTGGGAATGGCAGGAATAGAAACAAGAGATCTAAGTTCTGTCTTGGCAGGGTTAGGGAAAATATTTTTCTAATGGGGTCCTTATGTTAGCAAGGGCCTAGATTCGAAGGACCAACAATTTTTCAAATTACCTCCTTTCCCAAATCTCTAGGAAGAAATTCCATTTGACATGTCATAGACTTACTCTTATTCCAGTGTTCCCTGCCGAACTGGGGGGGGTTTACTTACATTAATAAACTGAGGAAGCCTGTTCTCTGGCTGGACAAAGTACTGCCATTGGCTAAAATCATGCCAGGAACCATGCTTATAATTAGACAGCACACTCAACTGTGGGACTGTGCTCAAACCCATGCCCTCACTCTTCTTATTTTACTGGTACAGCTCTAGTATTTTAGTACCTTTACTCATTGCTGCCATGTGTGTAGGACGTAGGAATTGTGTATGTGAAAAAGAAAGTGCTGTGATGAAAACTCTTTGTACACCCTCTACATAAGATTTCAGAGTGCCGTTCTTCTTAGTGTTCTACAGGGGTGGTTCAACAGCAGCTAAAAATACTCAATAACAAAAGATACATCAAGTATAGTTCCTAGAGCACCCACAACCAGGCACTGTGCTCTTCTCAGCAGAGAACAGGGTGTTCTAAGTAATGGAAGGAGCAATTTTTGTCTCCCAGAAACCTTTCCTTTTTTTTTTTTTTTAATCACTGCTACATGGTTCACAAGTTATTCACAAGTTGGAAGGGACCCACAGGATCACCTAATCCAACTCCCAAGAGAACACCCACCTAGGGATCAGGCCCACAAGCGTGGAACCACAAGCACCACGCTCCGTAGTTCTCCAGAAAAACCAGACCCAACAGAGAAGGAAAAAAAATCACCAAAGCCAGCTAGGTCAGTCTAATTGCTGCACCATAGAAATCCATATGGAGCAGCCCTTTTTAATCATCCTGTCCACACTCACACTAGCCTTCCAGTTCTTCAACTTCCTTACGGAAACAGGTGCTATTTCCAACAAGGTTCTTCCAAATTTTCAATAGCTGCACAGTGTCAGTGTCTCCTACATCCCTATTAGCAAGTGCTGCTTCTTTCAGTCCCACAGCTTAGAACCAGTGACTAGAAAAGAATCTCTTTGTGCACCTCCTTGCTTAGCCTTAGTTTTGCATGCACCTGTGTTGCCTTCTGTGTGCCTAGTAAAATTCTAAAAATAGGGTTTGTGCATATTTCTGTGGAGGCTGTGCTCACACTCCAGGCTTTTTTTCAGCCTATTAGTCCATCTTTTGCTGTTATTTCTGTCCTAAAAAAACACAAATAAATGGGGTCGTCATGTTTGCAAAGTAATGAAATTTAGTGCTATGTGTACAGAGCCTTTTTCATGAAAGGGATTGCTAAGTTGCAGCATTTGAGAATCTTTTGCGTGAGGATGGTATCCAGCATCCTAACTCTTACTTGTTTTTAAAATGGTTGTTTTGGTGAAGAAGAAAGTATTGTGCCATGCTACTTTTCACAGGTTCACTCACTGTTTTTGAGAAGTGTGTTTTATTATAATTCTCTCTGCTGTTAGGTATTAGACCAACTTTAATATGGAAAATAAAGAGAAACCATGATGTTTTGTTCTTTTAGCCAACAAACTTGGAGCACTTATCTGACATACAACTGAGAAAATATCAGTTGTCAAATATGTATATGAATCAGAAACCAGAGTTTGGTTTAAAAGGCCAC
Source organism: Pitta sordida (assembly GCA_013390025.1). Taxonomy (NCBI): domain Eukaryota; kingdom Metazoa; phylum Chordata; class Aves; order Passeriformes; family Pittidae; genus Pitta; species Pitta sordida. The sequence continues at coordinate 9,543 of WEKX01008045.1, forward strand.
ATAAATCAGTTATGTTCCATGTATAAGACACGTTTGAGTAATGAGAAGGTTTATTCTAAGTTGGTTTAAAAGGCCACTTAAATTAGTTATGTTTGTGTATAAGACACATTTGAATAATGAGAAAGTTTATTCTAAGAACTCTGTTTTATAGAACCACTTCGCTAGTATTTTTCATATACAGTAGTTTCAGGAATAGATTGACTTTTATATACAATGTGAATTACAAGATACTAGGCTATTTGAGTGATTTTGTTGTGTTATGCTTGAAGCTTGAATTGATTGCAAGCTTAGGAACCTAACATATTTATTTTATTGCTACAAACGTGCTTCTAAATATCAAGATTTTTTTTTTAATGTTAACAGGATGTTAACACTTCTTTAATGTGTAAATTATTTTCTTTAAATTAGTTAGAAAAAAACATTTTTCCAAACTGCAGTGGTGAGGGAAGATTTAAGAAATACGTATATTTTTACTTTCACAGAGATGACATCTTCAGTAACTGACTGTCAATAAGCTATTAGTTTTACTTCCTTTTGATTACTAAGCTTCAAGTATGCAGGTTACTTTTGATGAAGAAAAGGTTCAGAAACAATCTCTAGAAAAGCAAATGGGATTTTATGTGTTTATCCTTCCAAGTTTCATCTTTATATCTGTTTTTAATGCAAGTATAGTTCAGATGTACAAAAACATGGCTACAGTTTTAACAGTCTAACAGACTGTGCAACTCAAATAGGAGTTTTATTTGTGAGCTGTTTATTTTATTATATCTCTTTGTTTTGCAAAGTATTAGATTTGACTGTTTCTGGACTAGACTCTGTAACCATCAAATCCCAATAATTTATGTAAAACAGTAAGAAGCTTTCTCATTGATTTAAGGTAACTAGGCCATTAAAATATGAAAGGTATGAACATATGAACTGACAAATATACTTTTGCCAAGTGTTGTTTCTTCCCTTTAGTTCCTAGCAAGTATTGCATACTGATATGCAATATATACACAATATAAGACACATAAAGACCACTTAGGAATAGTGTGCAGAGGTAATATGAAAAGTGGCTCATTAAGTTCTTGAAGAAACCAGCTGAAAATGATTCTTTTAGCTGTAACACAAGATTTTGAAACATACATTTTTCCATTAAAAAATATTCTGAAAAATTATGTGTATGTTTTTAATTCATTGCTAGACACTCTAACAGAACTGAATCAAGTAGGAACTTGTTCTCAAAAATTATTCTACCAGGCCAAGTAGGAATCACAAGTTCTTTATGTGCTCAGCAGAAGCTAAAATTAACCAGCACCATTCTTAGATGTGCCTTTTGCTTTCTGGGCAGAAAAACCCAAGGTTGCTGTGAGTAAAGTAAATATTTTATTAGTGTTAGAGTATATTGGTGGCCCAGCCCAGTGTTAATGAGACTTCTGCAAGGCTAGAGAAAGTAAGAACTTCTGCTATGGATATTTTGATTCTGGGTGATAGTGGTAGAACAGATTTTTTGTTTCCAAAAAAGATCAGACAAAAGGAACTGCCTTCTCTAAAAAGAAACAAACAAACAACAATTTAAAATAAACCCACCCACACCAAACAACAAAAAAACCCCAAATCAGCAAAAACAACTGTCTCTTGGTAAAGATTATAAAGGAGATTTAAAGAAACTATTGGGAAAATATGGTCAGGATCAGTGAAAAGGAGCATATTTTTAATATGAAAAATGTAAATGCAAAAGATGTGCATTAAATATGCATTGATAGTTTTTCACTGACCTTGCAACATTGATGGGGTTTTATGAAAGAAGAGCATCCAAGTGTGAACTTAAAGTACCACTGAAATGTTCATTTGAACTGAAGCAGCCTATAGTGTTTAACTTAAAGGAGACAGGAAACTTGTGATTTACTTTGGTGATGTCTACACGGATATGTTGTAAAGCTGTTGAGCTCATTTTTGAGAAAGCCAGATTTGCATTCACACTACATATTAGCTTTCTGCACCTAAAGCCCATCCATATGCTAGAAAAAATCACGCTTTCTAGTGTTTACATAGATCCTTGATCCCATTGACATACTCATGTTAAATCCAAGCCAAAGCCCACTGTCTTGGCCACTGAATGGAAAATGAATTTTCACAGACTGACAGCTTCCTTTGTACAATTACGCTTGTAATTAATGTTCAGCAATATGGAGCCCTTCCTCTTACTCCGTGTTTCACACATACATCATGGTATGTGAGTTCTCAGTGTGTTTTTCTTTGAAAAAACTAACAAAAAAAAGAAAACCCAAAAAACCTCATACAGTTCTTGAACGTTGTGATCAATTTTGAGTGGCTAGATGAGGGAGGAAAATTGTGATGGGATGCAAAGGTAGGAGAGATAGGCAGAGTAGGAGAGTTGGCATGTGGAAAAGTTGCATGTAAACGGAGGGGGAAGGCTTTTTTCCCACGTGTTTTGTTTTCTCCTGTCATTTACTCTCATAAGCATAAGATGATAAAGCAAGACTCTTGCACAGGATTTTAGTTCCAGATACTTGTTTTGCCAACTCAAGTCATGAGTTCCAGTGCAGTTTTTCAACATAGCAACAGCTCTGTTTTTTAAATCAGATTTTGCAGATGCTAGAGCTTTTTCTGGGTGGATACAAAAAACCACTTACGAGACAACTCATGAGCACATGAAGCTGGCTACAGAGACAGTGCCTGTAGTTTATTTGCAGACATGGAAAATGCACACCTGTACTTACTGCAGGAGAACCACTAACAGTGTCTATTAATGTGCAGCGTTGTGCATTACAAGGTGACTCCTGCTGCAAAGTGCAAATCTTTTGGCAATCTGAAGTGGCATGGTTTTGCACACTTGGATTTTGATATGCAAGTTTTGCTGGATCAGTCCAGGTGGTTCACCATCCTACAGGAGCAAGTCTGAGAGCTTAGAAAGTCTGTCTGGCATGCAGTGTAAGTAATAATACAAGATCACCTGCCATGGGTGAAGTCTTTTTGTAGGTTGTACAGCAAGAATGGAGCTTTCTGAGCTGCTCTGCCAACCTGAGAGCTCCCGTTAACTGTTGTTATGGAGCCTCCAAAAATGCAGAATGTGAGGTCTGTGTAGCATTTTGTTATGTTCAGTCCATGTGTGTGGGTGGCAGAGTAAGTGTTGACACAGAGTGGCGAATTCTGATCCTTCCATTAAGCGTGAGCAACTAGGCTTTGCGTAGAGACAAATATCACAGTTCCAGGGGTGGAAAACCGCTAATTCTATGCAATAGTTCTCTGGCATTTGTTAAAAACACAGTGATAGATCACCCAACCACTCAAGCTGTCCTTTCCTTATCTCAGATCATCCTTCTGTGACAGATGAACCTTGGGGTGTCTCTTCCTCAATAGTCTTCCAACACGCTTCTTCCTCTCACTGCAGCAACAATTATCTGTCACTTGTATCTGACTCTGCTGGTACTTCCACTGAAGAAGCTAAACTACTGCCTTGAGATTCTGCAGCCCCCTAGTCTGCAGGCAGCCAGTGATTGCTACTGTTTTTTCTTTGCTTCTCATTAGGAACTGGAAAATAGTACACTAGAATATGGTAAAGTGTGTGCTACTTTTACACTTTTTGGTTGAATGCAAAGCAATGAGCTAGAATAGGTTAAATTGAATATAAAGTATTTGATCACCCCAAACAATTTTTGATTAAGATGATGTCATGGTTTGACCCTGGCTGGATGTCAGAGATTCACCCACAACCTCTCCCGGAGGAAAAAAAAAACTGGGAAAAAGGTTTATCACAGCCAAAACAAGGCAAGCTACAAGTGAGGAATATAAAGGATTTATTTATTAACTAACAAGATCAGAACTTAATATGAGAAGCATCATTTTAAAGGCAACCTTTTCCTCCCCACTCCTCCTTCTTCTTACAACAGATCTCATATTCCCTTTTTTCCTCCAGGAGACAAAAGGGGGAACAGGGGTAGGGGAAAAGCCAGGCTAGCTGGTATTTCTGACCAGTTTTAGGGTAGGAAACCATCTCTCTGCCTTTTCATAAAGTCCTCTCTCTCTCTCAAGAGAGGAAAAGTCTTTCATGACCCTTTCCCAATGTGAGTCTTCTGGACCCAAGGGGCGACAGCTCTTCCATTCTCTGTTGCCCGAGAGTCACAGCACAGGATGCAGTCTTTTAAGCACTGACTTCGCTGCTTCATTTATGAGCCCATCCCAAGGTACATGGATCAGATCCTACCATAGTGCAACTCTGTCACAAAGCGTCTGTCCAAAGGATCTCTGCCATCTCTGCCGAACTTGGCTCTGGCCAAGTGTTTCTGGGCTCGAAGATGTCTGCAGCTTCACAGCATGATTCTCCATCTTCAGCGTGGCCTCGGGTGGATTCTGCATCTCTGGTTTCTCTCTCTCTCTATTCCATAAGTTTCCAGGCAGACAGTCTGCCTCACTGGTCCATTCTACGAGCAGCAGCGAGACACCCGGAACACTTCCTACCCCTCTTCTGGCTGGCCTGGCCATGCCTTCGTGGCTGCTCAACCTCTCACAGGCTCTTCTCCAGCCATCTTCTTTTCTGTTTCTCTACCGTTTTTTTCTCCTTTCTTTAGTATGTTATCACAGAGGCACCTCTATCTGCTCTTGACCTTGGCAGTGGCGGGGGCTCAGGCAGCTGCTGTTTGCCCCCCTGGCTGCCAGAGGAAAAAAAAAACACTCAAACCAGGACAGATGATTGTTTGCTAAGTGCTAAGAAGACCCCTCAACAACTGTCTGTGATGCACATGTTAACAAGAGCACTCGGTGATGCTTCTTTATACAGAAGTTTTTAATGCATACAAAAAAGATAGTAATGCCAGCCTCCTACTGCTTACTCCACTTCCCCTCCCCTTCCTCAAGTTCACTTTTCCCAGGGAGAAGTTCCCTCCCAGGATGAGGCAAAGCAACCATGAAACAGTCACCAACTCTCAAGATAACTTGGGTTCATGTAAGCAATCAAGCTCATTTCTTTCCTTTTTGCTATGGCAGCTTAGAGTACAGAGCCCTGCCACAAGTACTAGGCACAAATAGACCTTAACCCCAAAAATGCTCAGCTGAGGAAAAGTCTTTCCAGGATCTAGAGGAGACAGTATACTTACTATTTCTATGACAGTTGAATTTTTTTCTTTATAAACAACACTGTTGTAAAAACTCCCTTGAGAAAACTCTCCTACTACACCAAAATGGTGGCACTGAGTTCTCAACATTTTGTAGGAAAAGACAAAGTGGTGTATTCTCCACTCCTATCTATCTATCTCCAATAATCATCCTTCATCTGTGATAGGAAAAAACTCACCAAACTGGGTTCAAAATCTAGCCTGGGTCTGCAGAGTGCTAGTTACATAAGAAGGGCCTCTCAAATCTTTTTCCAGCAAGACCTAAAACCCGTCAGGATTTCTTGCAGGAAATTTGGAGTCCCTTTGAAGAAAGGTAGCTGTAACTGTGGGTTGCAATTAAAACAAAATGTGCGTGAGAAATTGGATGCTGGCAAGAAGTTTGTGGATGTGAGGCTGTACAAGGTGGTTTATGTAAGCTCAGTGGAGATGCGCTTGTGTGAAAGTTTTGGTTGCACATTTTGAACTGAAGTTACCTATTGTAACATGATGGAAGGACTGCAGTGTCATGAGATCAGAGGTTTTTTTCTCCCTAGATGTTTAGCAACTCAGTTTCCAGCTTTGTTTTGCTGTGATTTATTTCACCTCCACCACTGCCATTTCTCCTTTCAATTCTGCATAATAAGTTGAATAGAGAAGCATTACCCTATAGTTTACCAGCTCAAAAACAGAGTGTGCCAGCACTGTCTAAAAATTTCGATCACTCTCTGGTGGTCAGTATTAAGAGAATCATATAACCATAGAATGTGCCAAGTTGGAAGGGACCCACAAGGATCATCAAGTCCAACTCCTGGCCCTGCACAGGCCCATCCCCAAGAGTCACACCGTGTGTCCAAGAGTATCATCCAAACACTTCTTCAACTCTGTCAGGCTTGGTGCTGTGACCCCTTCCCTGGGGAGCCTGTTCCAGTTCTCAGCCACCCTCTGTGTGAAAGACCTTTTCCTGATGACTAACCTAAACCTCATCTGACTCAGATTCCAACAAATAGAATTCCATGTCAATATCCATGACACCTGCTGTGCATTCCACACTGTTTAACAACCTCACTGTCATTCTCCACAGTGTTCAAAATCTTTTTGCCTGGAGATGGAACCTCCCTCCTACAACTCACTTCGAGTCACGGCAATGTGAGCTAAAGAAGTTTATGTTATGATGGTGCTTTTTGGTAAGGAACAAGAGCCAATTCCAACTGAAACAGGAACTGAAAGAGTCTTGAGGACTCTCAGCCAGGCACCTTTCACAGGCAAGATAGTCACTTCTGTTGAGGCAAGGAACACATTTTAAAATACTTAATGAAAATATAAAGGTGCCGTTTATGTCTGCCATAGAACCTATTTACTACACAGAGCTGTACAATTTTGGCACTGAAATCAAGTCCACAGGTGAACATTCATTCTCTTCTTGCAGTCTTCAATTTCCATGTAAATTCTTTACAAGCATTAACGTATTTATGGTCCGTTTCATTCTAGTTCATTTAAGTGGTCTATATCTGCCTTTGAATCTCATATGGGTTTTATTGTTAACGTAATATTTTGCTGCATTACTACTTTGAACAGCTTTAAAAATATAATGTCTTTGAATGCTCTAGTTAAAAAAAATTATACCCTCAAAATAATGTCTTAGAAGTTGGAACTGTATACTTTGGAAATGATGTTTATAGTATGACTCCCAAAGGAGTCGTACAGGGTGCTTCTTCGTTGGTATGTTTATCTTTTACTTTCTGTGTAACAGTGTGTATTTGTATTTCCTCACTGCCTTGATACTGGTCAGTCTGAAGGCCTGTGTCTGCAAACACATTAATAGTGTGCCTCACCTGAGCAGTCCCACAGAGCAGACGGGGGTTACTCGTGATTATGGTTGCTCACAAAAAGTATTTGCAGAAAAAGGCTTTCCTTTCGTAACTGACTGTAGTCGTGAGGACACGTGGTTAATAACAGCACCAAGGCACCAGTGAATGGGGTCCGTTTTTCTTGAAGGCATGGACACATTTATCTTCAAGTTATTTGACATTAATCTAAATTATTGCTATTATAATTCAGTATATTATTTCTTATGAAAACACATTAGTTCTGTGAAAGGGTAGTTGCAAAAAAAGTGTCAAGTCGTGCTGTTTTATTGTTTATTTGCATTTAATATACAATTTTGGTTGTCAAAGTGAACCTAGCTTCTTAGGCAGAAAGATCAGTCAGAGAAAATTATAAATAAGCTTCATACTGTACATTGAGTTTTGCAACTAAAGTAGTATGTCTGTTCAGATTTAGTATTTTTTATGCTTTAGAGCATTTTTGTTTGTTTTAATATGTAAAGGAATAAGCAGATTACTTTGAAATACTATCGTAGAGCTAATTTTAAACATAGTGGGAGAATGTTGTCTGAAAAATTAGTTAGAAAACATTACATAGGCTGCCTTTGGCTTTAGTTTGTTTGCAGTTGGTCCAGCAGGTGGGTATCTGTCGATTCCAGATGCTTTCAGCCAGGGGCCATGTCTCTGCAGCATCTTGTAACTGAAGAAAGTTTTTTTCAGTGATAAAGTTGCCCATCTGGGCTTGAAATAAGATTGCTGCCTAAACAAAAGCATAAAGGCAGCAAACTTAGATACTCTTTTTGCGCATGGACAATTGCATGAAATAGGATTGGGGTTTCAAAGTATTTTAAATCATTTAGCATGATTTACTCTTCTTGTAACTCCACTGACAACAGTTGAACTAAAAATTTGGTCTTGTAAGTCTACAAATTTCAGTGTCAGGCAGTTCAGGTCTATGTAAGGATTCCTTAGTTTAGTAAATGTAAATGTGTGGTAAAAAGCTTAACTCTAGTAACAGTATTTCTCTCAAATTTTCTGTTAATTGCTTTCGTTATTCCAAAAGTTCAGAAGTGCACTTCTTAGTGGCATTTGGATGTGTGCAGAAAAGCAGGATGCTGGTACAGAAAAGTATCAGAACTAAGATTCAGTTCTCACTGCTCCGTGTGTGCCTACCATACATGTTACAAATCTCACTGAAGTTAACGGAAGACACATCTAAAGTTAAGCCTGTTTGTAACTTTCACAGGATACTGGTTTGAGAATCTGCAAGATAAGTTCTGTTCTCAAAAGGCATTATGTATTAAAACTTGTGGTTTCAGGTTTACAGAATACTGTGAACAGTGATGACAGCTTCTGAGACACATCCAGAGTAACCTTATTAATTGATATTACACCAGACCAACATCCATTAGCAAATCAAAATCTCTCTTGGTACCTTCATTCTCTGTGTAGTTTTACAGAAAAAAAACCCCAAAAACCAACTAACAAAACAAGCAAACAAAAAAACCCACCCCAAAACAAAAACCCATGAAAAACATTTGGAAAATTAAAACAACCTCTAATGCTGTTTTGGCTTAATTTTTTCCTCTTTTTTCCACCTTTTTTGTCATCAAACATAATTTGCTCTGGAGGTGTCTAGGATTTGATAATTCAAGGAAAACATGTAAAGCAGTTTGGAATACTTCATTCACATTAGGGCATATACTCAGCTGGTGAAAATCAGCATAGTCCTGTTGACTTCTACAGCATTGTATCAGTTTATACCAGCGTGACAGTTGGCATGTTAGATTTTAAATTGCAAGTCACTTTACCTACATATGCAGTAGGATTCTGTTTTGCAAGACAGAAAGTTACCTATGGTGCAAACTGTACTACCTAGGCTAGCATTGATACCTATTCACAGGACATGATTTCACTGTATCATTTCATACTTGAAATTCATGATGTTCTTTTAATCAGGGTACAAACATGACAAGGTGCATATGTTACTGTTTCTTTTCAAGGTGCATCATTTACTTTTTTATTCTGTGTACTTAATAGTTACTAGTCAGTGTTCTTTACATTCTTTGCATTCAGCATTAAAATCAGCTATGTGTGAAATACAGTGTCACTTGCAGAGGTACAGAAAATGTAACAGCAATTTCTTGAGTTGTTACTCAGATATACTGGTTTACCTTTTAGTCATCAGTGTGACATCAAGGGGCTACAACAGTGAACTGTGGTATGTAGAAGTCTTGCACCATTGCTGTACAGGAAATCCTGCAGCCTCTCTCATCTTCTTGCAACGCTGCTGATTACCATATAGAGATTGGGAAGAGCACGTTTCTGCTGTACAGAATGGTTGGGAAGTAACACAGACTCTTTGGAAGCTCTAGAGCTCCCTTTGCAAGCTTTCGAACAAAGCCCTTTGATCTAACTGCATGCCTGCTCTGTGTCCCAAACTTCACCCTGTGGGGCTTTCTGCTTTAAGAACACCCTCAGCTGGGGCTCCTTTACATTGACTGCATTGAAGTTCATTGGAGCATGCACCTTTACCGTATCACATATTCTTTAGCTTTTACAAGTTTGTAAAGATGGTTGACTGCAAAACTAATCATGTGTCAATACAGCAGAATCAAATTAAGGCACACAGAAAGTTATCAATAATGTATTATATCAGAATTACAGTCCTTTGGAACTGAATGTTTTGCTGCTGGCAGTGCAAGAAAAGCAAAGTTGTGTATTTATTGTTGGGTGCTGAGGGTTCAGTATGGAAATCAATATAATAAAATTTTTCACAGTGTCGAGTTCTCTTTGTTTGTTCCCAAATTATTGAAAAGTAAAAAGGTCAGAAATTAGTTTTGTATTTGAAACTGCTTCACCTTTCTAGCTATATTTTTCTTTTATCTAAAAATGTAAAATGAATACAAATGCAGTAAGTATTGTATATTAAATACAGAAAATTAGCAACATTGGTTTCTAGTTTGTGTGTTTGCAAATATTTTTCTCATCACTCAGTGTATTCTAGAAAATCAACAAACACACAACAAGACACAGAAACATAAGCACATGCAAAGCTTTTCCAGCACCTTACCATATACCTTTAGTTTTGTAAAATTCTGACCTCATTTGTCCTAGTTTCATTTCTGAGCTACTTTATTGCTTACCTAGGATGAATGCCATTTAAAAAATTAAAATCTGAGATCACTTCTTATTTCAAAGGCAAAACATTGCTGCAGCTGCTGGGAACTCTTAGGATTCATTTTGGGATATCTTTACTGAAATCACCTTTGTTTTGGTCTAGGCAAATTGTGCTTTAATTCAGCTATAATGGCTCTCAGTTGTCCATGAAATGCAGTACATATTTTCCCAAAGGTTACTTGATCCAACTGTTGCACTAATGTGCGTGGTATTGTGTATTCCTGTCAATTCTGCTCTGTTCTGAGCAGACTTTATTATTTGACTGGCTTTTTGATTGGCTATAAATATGACTAGTAACATTTCTGGGTATATAAAAATGGCAAAATGGTGGAAGTGTTTGTTTTGGATCACACACAAAATGACACATCAGACTCTAAAACCAGCTGCATGTTTTCTGTTGTCAACAAAAAAATCCTAATCAAAACAACTCAAATAAAGCTTCATCTTACTGTAAAGATCATTAAGTTGTCTTCAGAGCAGGATACAAGTAGCTTCTACTAATGAGGCCTCCGATGAGCCACCAGATGTGGGAATCTAAAAACCACTGGCTCAAGCATCCAAAGGGGTGTCAGCTTCTTGATGAAAGCCGACAGAAAGAAATAAATGACTGCAAAGCCCACCAGACCCTAAAGCCTCAAAGGATTTTATAGCTTAGAACCAAAACTTCATGCTTGCCCTTAGAAACTAGAAGGAATCATGGAGGTTTTTTACAAGCTTAGTTAAAAGCTAAGGCTATAAGCTGCAGGTGCAACCCAGCCTTAAATAAAAACTGCAGCTGCCTCTACATTATGTGACATCCAAATTAGTCTTTAAGCGCATTATAAGATTATGAGCAGCAGTCCAGCCAGGGCCAGACACAAAGTGAAGTGCAGTGAGGCCAGTCAGAGTCACAAATACCCACGTAAACCATAGCTAATGGATTGTGGAAAAGGGAGAAATCATGGAAATGTTTAACATTACGTAAGAGCTACTATAGAGATCTGGATGCTACCTGGTGATATGTCTCAGAACAAGACACCACAGAAGAAGATGCAACAGTCTGTTGACAATTATGGAACTAATTCTTCATATAGTAATTTTCTTCCTAGCGCTCGTCTGTGAGAAGGTGAATTCATAAAACTCAATTATGGAAAAGAAAATTATAGTTTTGGTTTTTTTTAATCCATTAAGCAGAATACTAATGACCTTACAGAAAAAGCATAAATCTTACTCTTCCCATTATCCACATAAATGTTCTCTTTGCCTCAAAATAATCTAATGACACTGGGTGTCACATGTCTGTTAGCATCATAGAAACAAAAAAACCTGAAATGCATTATCTTTGTCATTCACCTGCCATTTATTGATCAATGGAAAGTAAGACTTACAGTATCTGCACCACTCCTCATTTTGCACCCACTAGTTGTGTTGCACCCGCCACCCGCCTGTTTCATAAACAAGGCCATCTTTGAGTCTCCTGGCACACAGAAGTCGTTTCCCTAAGTATTTTCATCCATTTCTAAAAATCTGATTTGTCTGCCTGGACTCCCAAGCCTCCATTGCAGCCAGGGAAAACAAATTTAATTGGAGTCTAATTAAAGTACTGTGGAGTACCTAGTTGAGGACTCCCTCCTCCCCAGTGCCTGCACAGGGAGGGTCCCCACGCCTCTGCTTTCCTTCAGTGGCAAGTCTTCCTATTTCCAGGCTCAAAGCCTCACCGTGCAAACCATGGGATGATTAAACTCTCCTAGTTCGAATTTGGTCAAAACGTTTCTGAAGAGTAATTCTGTCCTGGCAGACAACACAGCTTAGGCATTACCTACTCTGCTGCAGATGAGCTGAAACCCACGGAGATCTGCAGCCCAGCCACCATGCCAGCGCAGGGATGGACAGACAGACGGCAGGAACAGACAGCCAGCTGTGCTCCCACACCTGAGGTCACCCTAATGCCACCCAGGGCTGCAGCATCGCTGGGCACAGTGCTGTTGTGTAACCACCTAAAACTGGACTGCGTTGGGGGTACTCCAAAACCACCCAAATCTGAAAATACCTTCAGGGTGAGGATGTCACCGTGCTTCACAAAAGGGGTATCATAATTAATGATACTTCCAACCTCATTTTGTAGGTTTTTTTAATGCAGTTTCTTTCTTCTTCAGTGTACTTTTCCAGCATCGCAGGCAGCTCTGGGAGAAGTGTCCGATATGTTTCCACAGTAGCCATCCTTGGTTTAAATATCAGCTATTTTCCGAGGAATAGAATTTATCCCTTCCCTTAAGCAATCTTGCAATTTTGAACGCTGAATTCTGTTTGCACAACTTCTATTTGCAAATCTGGTGTAGTCCCTTTCTTGGTTTCTGTCTAGTTCCTCACAGCCTGTTCTTGATTTTACGAAGCAATGTGGTATCACAAACTACTGTAGGCTCAGCAGTTTTTCTGTCTACCGATGAAGACAGCAAAACTATGTCAAAACCTCATTTTTCTTTTGTATGATTTGCATATTAATATGTGGTTACTTTTATTTTTACTAAGCAGTGTCCAACATGCAGTAATTTTTAATGGTAATGCTTTAAAAAAGGACATTTGAAATTCTTTGTTGGTAGATCATGATAATTCATGGGCTTCTCTTAGCACTTCCATTAATCTCTAATGCAATATTAAGCCTACCAGTATTACAATCTGCTTTATTTTGCAGTGCAGATGGCTAACGAGAGATGAGTACACACTTCTTTTTCTCTCTCTCTCTGTTTTTTTCCAAATAGATCCAAATATAATTGAATTCCATGTCAGGACAGGCTGCTGTTTCATAGTACCTTAGTCTATGCACCCATCGAAGGAAAAAGTAACACTGCGTTTCCACCTGTAAGTAACCACTGAATGGATCAACGGGAGCCAAACCGCCCACCATGGAACTCCGCGCAGGACACAAGTTCCCCTTTCCATTTCACACGGGTCCCCTCAGAGCCATCCCCTCTGCCCCACCAAGGCTGTCCCATCCCACCGCTGGTCCCGCCGGCGGCTCCTCGGGGCAGGACAGACACGGAGCTCCTGGAGCGAGGACAACGGAGGGAAACGGGGATGATTGAAGAACTGGAGCATCTCTCTCCCTCATCTTCCCTCGTCTGAGGGAGCTGGGCCTGTTCAGCCTCGAGATGACTGAGAAGGGACCTGGTTAATGTGTATAAATATTAACAAATATTGAATGGGGGTGTCCAAGAGGATGGAGCCAGGCTTGGAGCCAGGCTCTTCCTTGTGGTGCCGAGCAATAGGGCAGGAGGCAACAGGCAGAAACTGAAGCACAGGAAGTTTCGCCGGAATATGAGGAAGAATTTCTTTACTGTGCAGGTGACCATGCACTGAAAGATTGTCCGTAGAGGTTGTGGAGTCTCCCTCACTGGAGATACGTATTCGAGACAGCCCGCACACAATCCTGTGCCATGTGCTCTAGGATAACCCTGCTTGAGCAGGGAGGTTGGGCCTGGCGACTCAACGTGACCCCTCCCAACGCACCCATCCCTTGATTCTCTGTGCCATCCCGTGTGTCACTGTGTCTCCCCGCCCCACCAGGGAACCTCCCGCCCCACCAGGGAACCTCCCGCCCCGTCCCCGCCGCCTNGTGTGGGAGCGCGGCCGGGGCGGGTGCCCGCGGCTCCCGGGCGGGACCTTCGGCTGCCTTGTCAAACCTGGCAGCATCGTGACTGACGCCTGCTTTGTGATCTGCCCGGGGAAGGCGATTGAGATGCTGGTCTGTCCCGTCCAAAAATAAAATGTTCCCACTGGGAGGTACGGTACTCGCTGAAGTGTGATCCTTCTTTAAACTTGGCGTTCAGCTGTACGTGAGCGATGTGAAATTGAGCTTTACGCAGCACCCTGCTGCCTCGGGAGCCAGCGCTGGGCAGGCAAGAAATGTGCTCCCACACCTGACTGCAGGGCCTGATTTCACAGTTACCACCTTCATCCTTCCTCCTGCTTTTCTGTAAATGTTTTTGTACCACGCTCACAGTCATTTAGGCATTGTAAATTTGCAGCTGAGTTTTATGATCATAATACATACTTTTATTTTTCCCCCTTACTTTGTTTCTTTCTAGTATGTGCTACGAGTTCATATTCATATCCATTCAGATCTTTGCATACTTTTGTGGAATAATACAGCAATAGACATGAAGGACATACACCTTATAGAGATGGACAGCAAAGTGCCTTTGATTGCTTTATTGAGGTACCAGAATAGTAAAGAGTCTACTAAGAAAGAGTTGACAGTGTTAGACTCCCGAGACTGGACCTATGTTTGAAATTTATTTCCCTCTTTTAATGTCTTGGGGTGTGTATTTATTTATTCTTCATTTCCTTTTCATAGGACAGGGGGGATATACCTCCCAATGCCAGGGAATCATTACATTCCCATATATTGTTCCTTATGCGCTCATGGTTTCTAATACAGACAAGTTTAGAACCCTTTGCTCTCTTGTAGAGCTTCCTACCTGTTCCTTCTCTGCCACATGCCTTCATAAATGCACCATCGTTTTACTATTTGGAGGCAGAAAATAAATGTGCTTTTCCACACCTGCAGGATGCTTGCAGGGCAGTAATAGTATTGCTTGCCTGGAGAGCCATGCCTGACTGAAGGTGCTGAGGTGCTTTATGCTTTTCATGAGCATGAAAGCTATAAATACCTTCTTAATACCTGCTCAAGCAAACTGCCCAAAGAAGAAAACGAATGTGCAGATGAGCACTTTCTTTGTTGAGGGTGCTTTTCTGTGCTCTCTCTGGCTAGTGACATGCAGTTTGGCAAAGCAGTGTGAATCCTTCTCAGAAATGTTTATTGGTGAAGTAATTTTTCATAAGTAAACCTGATGGAAATTACGTAGAAGAGCGAATTTCCTAATCGTGGAATATAGAGCAGTGCTCAATCATGTACTTGCTGTGGGAACGTTAAAGGCACTGAAGGGAGGAAGCTTCCCCGTTATCCAGGGGCAGTTTGGGGAAGTAGAACAATATTTGACAGTTGTAAGCCTCTTCTGCAGGTAGAGAGTTTTGTTAGGCAGTGGGGGGTGTTGGTTACGTGTCAGCTCATGTAGGAAAGTAGCTGATTTTTATTTAAGAGCAGCTAGAGACCTTGGGGTTTTTTTGAAAACAATTACATTAAGAAAGATCAAGTACAAGTTCTTGAAACCAAAAGAGTTGATTCAGTGTGCTCACTGGAGTAAACCAAGTCTCTAGTGGATCTAGTATGTTAAAGTTACCTTTGTTTAGTTAATGCAGTGTTTAAATACTGCTTTCCTGCATTCCTAAAGTGACTCGTTTTCCACTCAAAGCTGAATTCAGTTACAAAAAGTTTTACTCATTTTTAGATTTGTAATGTGAATGCCTCTTTCTAAGTGTTGTAACTACTTGAGTGCGCACATCACCTGCTCCTTCTTCTGGTTTATTTGCCTGTGTTAGCCTTTTTGGGTTAATTAAAACAGTGCCCTAAGAAACAGCAGCAAATGTCACCTTAAGAGTTGCAAAGTCAACTAGAGTAAAAAAGTACTCCACGTGAAAAAGGCCTTGGGTTGCTTCAGTGTAGTCCAGGTCCAGATCGTGAGCTAAACTCGCTTCCTTCCAGCCAGGTGCTCCGTCCCAGGCAAAACCCAGAGTCCCTTTTCCAGGGCTAAATGTTCTCAAGAGCTGAAGGCCACCAGCCTGCCCTCAGTCCAGTCCAGAAACTCAGCATGACTGTGGACACTGCTGCTGCTGCTGCAGTGGGGCAACAGCTGCTGCTTCTGGCAGCTTTCACAAAGGGTCACTTCTGTGCATGGTGGTTTCTGGATGCCTGGGAAAAAGCACTGTTGGATATGTAAGTGCTACATAAATGGTCAAACCTTTACTTTGAATCTACAAATGTACCCTTTAAAAAGCAAGGCCTTGCTGGGCTATTTAATCTTTTTCCTTATTTCCAAACTGTGCAATGTTCTGCCAAAGTCAATTGTGAAGTGTTGAGATGATGTAGTGATAAAACCCCTGTGAGATAAGGGGATATATGTACCTCCCTTTCACATGAGCAAAATACCATTGACGTAAAAAATTATGGAAGAATTGTTTGCTAGAGGTTTTCCACTAATTACTGGGATGGATTATGGATTCTAACTTTTAATTTAATCTTTTGCAGCTCAAAGAGGATGCATGGATTTGAAGCATGAGATACCTCATAACACAGGGCTTATGTATGTTTGGGTTTGTGAGGTTTTTCCTCCTTTAAATAGCCCACAGAGTTTTCATATATGCATAATTGTGGCAGAGTACCACTGCTTTCTGGTTCTGGTGTTACAAGAACCTTCATGCAGAATTTATTGAATCTACTGTCATCAGTTTTGAACAGAACGTTAAAGGCATAGGATCAGTTTCCCCAGAGAGTAAGAGCTGAAATTTAATTACATTTCCCATATCCCAAGGAAGAATATTTCAGCAGTCATGACACTGTTCTCAGTTTGCAGAATTATTGCTCAGGGAGGGGAATACTGTAAGGAGCACAGTCTCTTTGTGGATCAGTTCTTGCTGCCACAGTACAACTAAAATGGAAAGCACTTATCTGAGTCTTTCTGCCCGACTCAATCAACTTAGAAACGAATCAGAATTATTTTTCAGTGAGTGAGAAGAAGGCGTTTTTGTGAAGAACAAAAATAAGATATTTTTGTATCACAGCGCAACTGATGAATTTTATACGTATTTCTTTTTTGTTGTTTCATATTCAAGGCTTATATGAATCCCATAGCTATGGCCAGAGCACGAGGTCCTGCCCCAAATTCAGGACCAACAATACAAGACTACTTGAACAGGCCAAGACCGACATGGTAAGTGGCAATAACCTCACTGCCATTCTGACCTTGTAAGTAAAGGTTTGTTCCTTCTTACTAAAATAATACTGGATACCTCCTCCACAGAATGTCCAGTAATAGATTTGGAAGGATTCCTTGTCTCTGACCAAAGTGTTCTTTTCCAAATAGGTATTCAATCTCACCTTTTAAAAACAATAGTATTTAATTTTGAAATGTATATTTCTTATTTGTTTGTATTTTTTGCCAACAATTCCTCAGTCAAGGAAAATGTTTGTCATTTTACCTCTTTCACAAGTAATACCTAAACCCTGCAGATATATTTAATTTGTAAACAAATTAATCTCTAGGAAAAAAAACCCCAAACGTTTTGGTGGTATATTCTTAGAACACAGTCATCCTAAAAAAGTTATCACTTTGAGATACTATCAACAACTTACCTTATGTTCAGTCCCTTTTACCTCTTCTCATGAGACATTACAGAATAATTTACCTAATTGCAAAGCTAGCTTTAGATCTTTCAGAGGGATTTAAGTACTGTACTTAAGTTATTAGGGTTAGGTTACCATATGTGTAACATCTAAGATGCTTTCATTCTTATTCTGTTGGAAGTTCAACCGAGGCTAAACTTCAAAAACCTCTACAAAAAGTTACACATTGAAGAGGACGGGAAGAATGTATTTTTAATTGTGAAAATGTGATCTATCATCCTTTTCATGTAGGGAAGAAGTGAAAGAACAACTAGAAAAGAAAAAGAAAGGATCCAGGGCTTTGGCTGAGTTTGAAGAAAAGATGAATGAGGTTGGTAATATTGTTGGCTGTTAATACATGATTCCTCTTATGTAACAAACTACTTTTCTTCTCGTATCATTAACAGTACCAAGTAGCCATAGTATTTCACTTCACTCAAGCTTTTAATGAGTGAATACAGTTGTACCCGCGCATTTGCAAGGAACGGGTCATGCCAAAGGTCTCGTGAAACGCCAGACTCGCAAAGATGCGCAGGCTATTAATATGCATGCAGGCCACACCCATTGCTCCATCCCCCGGCACTCCGGAGCGCTGCGGGCACTTTTCCGCTCCTGCCCATGGGCTCTCAGCACAGGGGAGCAAAGGGAACCGTTTCTGAGCAGCTGCTGCGACCGTGCGTGCTTGCAGCCCAAACCCCGCAACGCTGCTCTCCCCCAGTCCTCCCCCACCCCAGCCCAGGTGCTCATGCCTGCGCTGGCCCGGCCCCGCACTGGCCCAGCTGCTGCCACCGTGCGCCCGCCCTGCCTCTGTGGTGGGGAAGGGGTGTCCTTGAGCTCTTCCGCTTATGTCGGAGGGGGGGGTCGTCAGTATCGGAGTTTCTTTCCCTTAAACATCCACTGGTCCCGGTAGAGGCAGCGCTGCCCGGGCTTTGACTGGGCTTTGAGTAACAAGGAATGGCATGTCTTGTGGCGGTGCTACGCTGGGTCTCAGCGGAGCATAAAGGAGACACACAAGACCAGGTCAGGTACTGGGCCACGGTGCCGCAGGGTTCTAAACGCCACAGCAAGCTGGAGAAACTGCGCGCCCTCCCTGCCCATGCGCCCTCCCCCGGGGGCTGGCCCTGCCCTGGAGGGAGAGTCGGCACCGCCCCTCGGCAGAGCAGAGGCACTGCACATGCATCAGCCCTGGGACCTCACAAATGCCTGAAACCAGATTGTGAGAAATTTTCCTCGCAAATCCGTGGGGTCGCAATGGCGAGGTCACAGTGCAGCGGAGACATACTGTATTTTGTTTTCACTTACGCTGGGAGCTAAGGCTACCACTAAACGAGTGAAGAGTTAGTTCAGAGGAACACTATATAAAAGCTTCTTAAAATTGTTAGTGAGTAAAACTTGACCTTGTCATAAATGTAAATATATGTCTACAAATGCGTGTGCTTATATTAATGAATTAAATCAGAGCATTTTCAGTTATGATAAACACAAGTCTTTTGTGCTAATCTTCATTTGTTTAAGGTCATGGAATCCAAATATTTTGGGGACAAGTGTGTTATAAGAAACATATATTTGTGATAAGGAATACACATGTAGTATTAATATGGGAAAGGCACAAGAAATGGCCTTCAATGTATAGATAGGCCTGTAAAGCACTTCTTTTTCTCTCATCCCAAGATCATTACAGTATGTGCTCGTTCCTTGCTATTACTGCAGGTATTTTGATGCTTGCAGTCTGTACCTACTGGAGATCAGCACAGTGTAAGAAAGTCTCTTGTATACAAGGGAGGAATCAGTATACAATGAATTTAACTGTTTCTGTTCCTTCTTGGCTCCCAGTATCTTGAGATAAGCTTCAGGTTTGAGATAAGCATCAGTAATCTTCATTGTTGTGTGTGAGTTTCTGGTTGAAGTAGATTATGTAGATTATGCTCCTCTGGAAGGGCACAGTGCCCCTAGTGCTCTTGCTGTACCTTGCTGGTTTTGTGATGGGGGGCCTTGGTTTTCTGTCATGATCTAGCAAGAACACTGTGATACAAAAGCAAAAATACCATAATTGATGAGTCTTTTAAAGCCAAATAACTTGAACACTAAGGTGTGAACTAATGCTGTATTTTGATGAATATTAATCTTCTGTAAAATCAAGTGTATTACAGCCTTTGTTAACATTATGTGTTGTTTGTTTTCTGTGGGTTTTCTTAAAACTGTAATGTCATGTAAAAGGGAGTTTATAAAAAGCTGTTCATAAATTATGCTCCTGTCACTGTTTCTGTTTGGTTTTGTTTTCAGAATTGGAAGAAAGAACTGGAAAAACACAGGGAGAAATTACTGGGTGGAAACGAGAGTTCCTCCAAAAAGAAAGAGGTAAGTTATTTTTAATTTCATACAGTTTGTGTTTGAAACTGGATTTATCATCAATGCTGCCAGCACAGAATTTCATAAATATATTGTAAAAGCTGGCATCACAGTACATAAACCTAAATGCATGACAGAAAAAAACTATGCCAAAGTAACATTTGTTTTATTTTATTTTTAAGAAAAAGAAAAAGGAAAAGAAGAAATCTAATAGGGTGAGCAAAATTTTCACTTTTCTGAGCTTTTTTGCTTTGGGGTTGTTCCTATTTGTCATTTAAGTTCTCTTGGAAAGAGAAAGTATAGCTCTAACTTTGATGTTAGATGTTAAATTAACTTATTTTTATTAGAGTTTGTGTACATTCTGTACAAGGAGAATTTTACTTGCTTAAAGGGAGGAAAAGAAAGATTATTAAATGAAAAACGTTAGTAGAGACTTAGAAGTTCTATTTAAGAAAATCTATGTTAGACCAGCTTCTTAGAAGTAAATTTTTATTGATGTTACTTTGAAAATGAAGAAATTTTAAAGGGAGTGTTTGAATGAGTTTTTGACTGTTTGCCAGACAAAATGCTGCATCTCACAAGCTTCACTTTTTGTTGTATTTGGTCAAGTTGTCTTCATCTTCCTCTTCTTCATCAAGCTCTGATTCTTCCAGCAGCTCATCTGATTCAGAAGATGAGGTAAGACCTAACTTATTGCAATCTGTTAGGTTTTGTTCATGAAGCTTATTTAACACAAATTTCAGTAATATGTTTTAGAATACTGTTTGAGGGCTTGGGTTGCATAAAACTGTCATTTTTATGCATTTGGTATATATAATAAAGCTGTTAATTTTAGACATATATATCTGTTCAATAGTCTCTATATGAGTGCCATAGATTTTGGGTTCCAGGCTTGTAAACTGGATCCACTTCTGGTTTAACATTGTATTGTGTGGGTTTTTAATACCATCTCCCATCTAATCATAAAAATTCAAACATACCATTTTTACTTTTTAGCAAAAATCTTTGTTACAGATAATCAGATTCTACAGAGCACATCTAGATAATAAACAGAATCTAGAGAACCTGGATTTTTCACTAGTTTACATTTTTTCACTGCAGAAGAGTTATGAGGGTCCTCCACTAAAAGAATCCATTGTAGCATACTTTATTCCTCAGGAGAACATGGTCCCATGTAGGAATTTGGTGTTCCCTATTCTTTATATTTAAAGTAAACCTTCAGTTCTAGGGAGAATAAATTCATGTTTGTGTTTTTCCTTCTTCCTACAATATTTGTGGATAGGATAAAAAGCCAGGGAAGAAAAGAAGGAAAAAGAGGTATCGCTCCTCACGGAAATCTTCAGCAAGTTCAACTTCAGAATCTGAGTCAGATGGCAAGGTAAATATGCAGATGTGTTGTAAAGACACAAAAATTTCTGAATTTGGCATATCAATATGGGGGGTTTGCCTTCCAAATTTAAAGCTGTGCATTCTTACTGTGCCTGAGCTCCATTTGTGTCTCCTGCATGCAGCCTGGGATCTGCCTACACTGGCCACAATGCCTGGCAGAAATAATTTGATCTTAGGAAATGAACCTGCTTTATTCCAGCCATTTGTAGTTATTTCTCTTAATTCAGACACATGCAGCTTGTGTGCTGCTCAAATGTTTCGTTTTAGTGCTACATTAACACTTAATTTCTGTGAAATTCTTGTGAATATGCTGTTTAATTCAACACTTCTGTGAAAATACAGGTATTGCAGGATATCAGTGGCCCGAATATTGCCTTTCTGTGGACTGAGTAGTTTCCTGTTGGAGAACTGAGCCTTTCCCAAATTCATATTAAATCGAAGTTGTGTTTTTCCTTTTCTGAAAGTAGAGCAATTGTAGATACACAAAGTTTTTGAATTAACAAAAAGTGAAGAAGATAGATGAGGCAATTTATATTAGCATCTTTCTGTATTACAGTGTGTAGTAACTGTACTTCTTGCCAAAATATTAGTACTACAGTGAGTCTTTAAGATTCTGTGCATAGACTTTCTCACAGGCTTTCCCTGGAATACCTGATGCAGTGGGGTATAGGTTGTGATGGATCCCTGTTTGCATACACCTGTGAATTTGTGCTAATGGGAAGTTAAAACCTTTGGCTCTGTAAAGGGACACAAGACCCTTACTGCTGAAATTGGAAGGCAGAAAACTGCAGGGAAATGTCTGTTTAACTCCAGCCTGGTCAGCAGAGATGGAATGGATGAAGAATAAAGGCTCCCAGCTGTTCTGTGGGGTTACATGAAGTAGTGATAGCTGGTGTCCTTTCCAGGGGCTCTTTGCCTGTACTGCAAGTCACTCTTGCCTGATGCCAGACAGACGTTTTCATGCTGCTGGTTCAGGAAGTTAGGAGTTGCTTCAAAATTATGGCTTTTTCATGGTTTTCCTGTTAACTGCAAGATAGAAAGGACAACTTTGAAGAATTACCTTCAAGAGAGAAAAAGCCTATGGACTTCTTTTGGGATTTCTGCTTTTTTCATGAAATAATTTTGTCATGGTTTATGTTTTCCTTTCTATTTAGGACAGCACAAAAAAGAAGAGGTCGAAAGAGGACTGTGAAAAAGAGAAGGTATTTTTATTCTTTAAATACTTAGAGCTACATTTTGCATTCGAAATGGAGCTTTCTTTTTTTAATATTGAATGTCTCAATTCACACCTGTGGAAATATTTTTTTCTGTCATTAAGAAGTCAGTGCCCCCAAATTTAAGGTAAACTTTTGGCTGGATTCAGTTCCTGTGTTAGTAATTGTTGTTAGTGGAAACTGCTGGATCTGTTCTTGTTAAGAATATAAATTAAAATTTTATCTATTCTGCTATAGTAGATCAGCTGCATTCTAGTATTTTGGGGTTTGCCTTTAGCTGTCACATTGAGCCAAAATCATACTTCAGTGTTGTACCTGGTAGGATATTGGCTTGTTCCTGTAAATTAAGGACCATCAAGCAGAGATTATCTAAATGTAGTCATAGATACCTTATTCTGTCTATTTTCTGAGCACGAAAATCCTTTCTCCTTCCCACCATGGCACCATTTTGTACACTCATCCATTATGTTCCATGTAAATAATCTAATTGACTTCAATTTTAGTTATTGCTACCCGATGGCTAAACAAACGATACTTTCAGAGGTCTCCCGAGTTTTTGTCTCCAGTTACCTTTCTTGTCACATTGGCCTCTACTTCAGTCAGTGACATTGAGTTTGATGTACAAATGCTCCATTGCCTAAGGCAATTGCACTCTTTCCTTCCCCCCCTCCTCCTTGCTCCTGCTTGTATTTTACAGTGTCAAATTCCCATCAACTCCTTTTGAGTAGCTTTTCTTTGAAGAGCAAGTGTCCCTTATTGTAATGCTGCTTTCACACACCTGAAAGTAAAGTGCATTTGGGGACTAGAGCTCTTCCCATACCTGCACGTCCGCCATCTCTCAAGATGGGCTGCATCATGTGTTCTTCCATGAGCCCTTTTGCTAAATGATTGAGGCCTCTATAACAGACTCAATAGCACAGCTGAGATGTGTGATCCCGCCTTGAAAAAAAAATTGTTAGCATGATTTGTTTCAGTTTCTGGCCCTACAGTAGCTTAAGTCTTGGAAACACCTTGCCTGGTCTGAAGGGGGGCAGAAAAGTAGCTCATCAGAACGATCAAAATGTTTTTAAAAGACTGTCCTTTAAATGCACTGAAGTTAAATAGGAAGTGTTGGAAGTGCAGCTGGCAGGGACAGCTTGTCCTGGTTCGACAAAAATATACATGGAGCTTTTTCTCTCTCTGTCATCAACAAAACGAGTCTGAAAGCTTCAAAGTTTGTATGTGCATATTGAGAAATCTTCATTTATTGGTTATTTAAAAGTGGTGAAATATCTTATTTTCAAATACTTCTCCATCTGTTATTATTTAAAATAAGACACTTATTATTCCTCTCACTTCTAGAACATTGCCGTATCCTGGTAACAAGAAAATGAAATATACCTAAAATTATTGCTTTCACTGAAAGCATTTTAACAGTTTCATAGGGTAATTTGCTGATCATGAGTAATTACTTTAATGTCAACAACATTACAAAATATTTCACAACTTAGAAGTGATGTTTCAATCTTAAATTTTAAGTGAAATTTTTATAAAATTGGAAAGACCTGATTTTACTCACAAATATATTAATTCTGTGTAGGAAGGTAAAAATCACCACAGGAAAAGGAAGAAAGCAGATCGTGGCGATGGACCTTTGTCATCAGAATCTGTATCTGAATCAGATCAGACAGAGGAGGTCAGTAAGTGTGAAACCTCAGTCTCAGATGTTACAGTGCTTGCAGCTCACTGACTCACATGAGTAAATGAATGAACTAGCTCAGATATAATATGTCTTGAAACTACTCTGTACAGATGAATTTTATTTGAAGTTGGTTGTATTTGTCTCTAATAAAAAAATTTAGTAAGATTTAGGCCAGCTTCTGTCACCTACAAGTAATTTTGGGTTAATTTTTCTTTAGGTGCAAGCAAAAAAGAAGAAAAACAATGAAGAAAAAGAGAAAACAGCAAGTATCCCTCTTACACTGTAGTTTTAGGATATGAATACTCTGTACTTGGTTAATCCAATTTCACATTTTTCACTAACACTGATGTTTATTGCAATAGTCTGCTGTCACATGAATCTTTATTAACAGTTTCTCTATTTACCTGCTGGAGTCACTTTTTCAATCGTTGAATTGAAGAAGAATTTGTCACTATTTTACCTGTACATGATGTGAGATTTACACATTTAACGCTTAGTGTAGAATGTGTTTTACTCTGTATCAACCTGCTGGAACTGCTAATACTGTACTGTACCAGGTAAGGTTGCAGTTTGCCATACAGACAGACATCAATGCTGTTCCTTTGGTAGCACAGTGTCTAATTCCTTGGTAAGCCCTCACTTCCACCAGGGGAAGTGCCTTAGAACATAATTGCTGCAACATCTCTCCCATTATAATTCTTCCCCCAACCAAAAGCAACCTGTTGCTTTTCAGGCTTCTCATTTAGGAGTGCAGCAGTTCTGAGACCCTGAATGCCCCCTGGAGATGTGTGTGCTGCCAGCAGCACTGTTCCCAATGAGGCATTTCACTTGTCAGGATGAGTTACAGCGAAGGGAAGGGCTACATTAGTCATGTAAAAACACAAGCATAGGAGTATCAGTGACACTCAGTAGACATTTTGCTGTGGACCTTGTTTGTTTTTTCAAAATCATATAAACTGTTTACCCGAAGTTTTTTTTGATAGATTTTTATGTGTAAGGAATATGTATAAAATCATATGTATTTTATGCTGATTCTTTCATTTACATAATGACACACCTGTTTGAGAATTCCAGGTGAAATTCTGCTTGCAAAAAGACAGAATGGTATCTCTCAGCTTCTGTATTACACTGGGTCATCATATTAACTTCAGGATTGAATCCAACAGGATTAATTTGAGTGTGTTTATATTCACAATTGAGATAGTAATTACTAGTTGATTTTGCACAGTGAATTTAAGTGCTTCCTTTAAAAACTGTAAACATCCTAGTTGTCCACGTATATAAGATACCAGTGCTTGTCAGAGCACTTCTTGATTACTCTATTACTTTCTCAGTAATCTATAAATCAGTGAAAATAATTTAAAAGATTAGGAAATGTGATAGTGACAGTGATGAGAGCTGTGAAGTAGCAATATCATAATGGAGATAAATTGAAGACTGCTCATAACGGTGCAAATTCCTGGGTAAAATATGAGTTTCCTGTTTGTGATTTCTCAATAGGCTTCTGTAGGAATCTCTTTTGAAGTGTCTTTGCAAATTCTTTGCAATCCTTCCTGTGCTCTCATTTTGCATTGCCAGAATGTAATAGATGGCAATTTTATTATACAATAATTTTAATTTAATTTCTTTCTTAGGATAAAACAAAAAAGAGAAAGAAGCACAAGAAACACGGTAAAAAGAAGAAAAAGAAGATGGCTGGTTCAAATTCGGATTCAGAATAACATTTTAAAAAACGCCGAGACTATCAACAGAAGTGCAATGACTAAAGGAAACTAAAACTGTGAAATGACAGCAAACTTTACCAAACTGCATGAGTTTTCCTGTGTTTTACAAATATTCCTAATCTTTCAGTAGCCAGGCAGATGCAGCTGGTATTGCCTGCTGCTTAATACAGGAGGTACAACTTGTAGGAAACTCCAGTAAGCAATGTTAGGTGTTTGAAACAATACAAGATGGTAGGCCAGCTGAGGTGTAAAATATTGGAGAATAAGAGTTATACTTTTTAGATAGTAAAAGTAGTCTTTTAAAGCATTAGTGATAGTCTTTATTTGTAAGTCAGGACAAATTAAATCCCAAGTTCATCCTGCAGGTTAATATTATACATAAACCATTACAAGCTGGTGTCTGCTAATGGAAAATTAATGATAACATTTAAAAGGCTGCCTTTGTAGAAGTGTGTATCATCTGCCCCCTTATGAGAAAGGGAATGCTAGCGACCATTTTGGCTAACTGAATAGGGTGCCTTTGCCTTTGATTCTTGCAAATCTCTGCTATTTTTAGGCCATGCAGCATCTCTGATTCCTGGGAAGCTAAAGCTGTTGTCAGCAGCCTTTTCCTGAATAAGCAGTTTAGAGCTTCCAAGCATGTGCTTCTGCATTGAACAAGAGCAAAATGACATTTTGCTGTGTAACTGACAGTCAGAACCTGAGTATTTCACCTCTGCTTCTTCGAAATAGCGATAGGCCCTTGCTAGTAAATATGCATATTTCATTTAATATCATTTTGGTTTAATTGAAAACTTCTTGCAAACACTGGTAGCTTTCTTTGCGTTATCTTTAGAATTGTTTTGCATGATTTGTACCATTTTTAAATTAACAAAATGCAAGTAATCATTTGTTGTAACCAGTTCTATGAATTATGTTCCACATGCAGAGTTTCATGTATGTATTTAGTTATAGTTAAGTTCATTGCTGTGTTTAAGTGCACACTTTCTGAAAATATTTAGCATGTAAAAAGCAGGGTTTTGATACCTTAACAGCTTCATATTGAAGCTGATTTTACTCTAAGCAAGTTCAGTGGCAGATCTGTTCCGTGATGTGTCTTGTTAGATTAAAAAAAACCTACTGCCAGAATCTCATTAAAGATACTGTTTAAACAGTTTGTATTTATATTTTTGTATTTGAGGGCTACAGAACGTTGACCTAAGTCATAAGCTGTTTTACTTTAATTTAGTTGCTTTAGATATTGAGAAAAGGCTTTTTTAAATTTAACGTGCACACAAGAAAACACGAGCAACCATTTGATTTTAGTTTACATGAAATTCTCACTACGTATATCCAGTGAAATACTGATTGCTGGGCCTTCTGTTAGCCTTTAACAAGTGCCCATCCTCCCCAGGCAGTCACCTACTGATTGTTTTCTTGATCCACCCCTTTTTCTCATTGCACAGGTGCTAACTTAGAACTTACCTCTGTTGCATACAGATATTTTAAATATTGTATTGACAAGAATTTCACGAGTTTTAGGACATTGATTATAAGTCTGCAAACCATAACTAAAACCTGAGGGAGAAAGATGATTTCATATTGCCTTTGTACAGAGATACTGACTTTGAGTTCTTGGGAAAATACAAGCATTGAGATACAGCAATGTCACTCTAAAGGATAGTAATATTTTTATCAAATATTTTATAGTGTTGGGCTTGATGTTACCAATTCTAGGCACTGCTTTGTCAGTGAAATTACAATAAAGGCAAGATTCAGTGAACAGTATGGGTTTGATTTGGGGGTTGTGTTTAGTTTTGTTGGGGTTGCTTTTAAGTTGTGGTGGTGAAGTTTTGGTAGAAGAACTTGTAATGTACCATAGCATAAATGCTCTGTCCTGTGTGATACCTTATTTGACTTTTACACAACTGCCTGCCACGGAAAAAATAAAAATGGAAATGAGACCCAGTCTTCCAAATACCTAAGCTGGATGTAATTTCAATTGTCTCCATATAACTATTTGCTGTGCCCAGCTGTGGGCTTCAAGTGCTGCTGTCATGCTTGGGAAGGGGTGTAGCTGCATAAGGGGCTTACAGGCTGTGTCAGTTCACGGCGAAGCTGCTTTGGTACCGACAGCGAAATGCTTCAGTTTCCAGTATGTTAACAAAGACGTTTTGTCTTCTCCTGCATCCTCTTTGTCCTGAAGGGAAGGTGAAGTCTGGTCTCAATCCTTCAGCTTTGCCAGTGCACAGTCCTGGGTACGTAAGGGGGTCATGTGGGTTTCAGGTACAGCCGTGTTCCAGTTTCAGCAGAGGGACAAAGTAGAAAATGAGCAACGCAGGAATAAAAGTGTTTTAATAGATTCCTTCTGACAGCAAATGAACAAGTAGTGTTGTGTATAGTATTTCATTTTTAACTCTTATTTCCAGGAGTACGTTTTCATGTTTGAAACGCAGTTATTTTCTACAACTGCTGGGTTGGGTTTTTGTACCGCATGTTACGAGCTGATGTTCGTTTCCCCTGTGCATGTGTGTGTGTATGTCCGCTGGGCCGTGTGGGCCGCCGGCGTTGCCGGGGCAGCGGCGGGAGCGGCTCCCGGCGCCATGAGCCGGACGCGGCTGCAGCTCCTGGTGGAGTCGCTGACCCGATCAGCCAAACACTGTGAGTGTCCCTCGGGCTGCAGGAGCTGCGCCACCGTCCTCCGCCGCTTCCCATTGTCCCTGTGCTCGTCCTGTGGGGGGGGTTTGTCGGCACAGGGGCTGCGGGGGTCGGGGGCGTCGGTGTCGTGGGTGCCCAAGCCCTGGCATGTCCCTGTGCCTGCCTGTGTTCTGTCAGCCTGATTTACAACCTGTGTTGGGGTGTGTTCGGGCCTGGCAGTTACCGAGGGCGAAGTGGAATGTCTGATCAAGCTCTTCGACGCGCTGGTGGCCAAGTGCCGCAGCCAGTTCTCAGGGGTCGGCTTCAACCGGACCGTGTTCAGAAACACCCTGCACAGCGCCTTCGGCATGACGGACGACGTGGTCCTGGACCGAGGTGAGGCGTAGAGCTCGGAACACCAAGGATGGCGTGGGTTTCACGCTGCTTTCCCATAGTTTTCCGATAGTTCAGGGTAGGTCACGCTCTCCTCCTAGGGAGAGCAGGCTGCCTTGTGAAAAAGAGAAAGTTGTGCTGCCTAGCAATCCACTTTAGTGCAGTGGTAAGTGTCCCCACCTGGTGTGTGGGAGACCTGGGTTCGATTCCCACCAGGGAGACAGTGTTAAGAGTTGGACTCGATGATCCTTGTGGGTCCCTTCCAACTCAGAATATTCTGTGATTAACTTGTGGCTCACTCTGTCGCAGTCACTGTAGTGTCGTGACAGAAGAGGGCAGGGTCCTGTCACTTTTCCTCTCTCCCGTCGTCCCACCCGGAGCTGCGGTCACAGCGGCTGGTGGCCAGCTCTAGCTTAGGCCTGGAGGTCCCAGGAAGGCATTCTTGGGAGTAGAAAACTGGGACAGGGGCGCGGTGAACAGCATTGAGGGGACTGGGCAGCGAGTACAGGGAGGTCAGAGTAATGAGCCACAGGTTAACCCCTTGAAAGCAGTGTTTTCATGAATTCATAACATGAATCACATCTGCAGTTACTGTGAAAGTTGCATGAATGATGTCTGATGGAGGGGTGTCTACAGGAGGATGCAGAGCAGGCATCAGAAGGTACCTTACATGTACATATTCTTAAAAATTATTTTAATGCCTGCGTACAAAGGGGCTGATTGCAGTTTGCAAAGCAAACATATTTTCCAGTTCCAAAATCCCTGGCTCTGCATGTGCAGGTGTTCTTTCAGCCAACAAATTATTACAGGCTTTGGATTTTATCTTAGATTTTAAGTATTATAGTACTGTTTTACAGGCTGTATGAATAGCAAAGCTGACCACTGACAGGACGCAAGGGAATGGCCTGAAGTTGTGTCAGGGGGGGTTTAGGTTGGATATGAGATAAAGGTTCTTCCCACAGAGGGTGGTTGGGTGCTGGACAGGCTCCCCAGGGAAGTGGTCACAGCACAAGCTTGACGGGTTTCAAGAAGCATCTGGTGAGTGCTCTCAGACACATAGTGTGACTCTTGGAGGTTCTCCTGTGCAGGACTAAGGGTCGGACTCGATCCTTGTGGGCCCCTTCCAACTCAGCATATTCTGTGATCCTGTGAAGATTGAAAGTTCCTTAAGGAAGGGTGAAGAAAAAATATTTTGGTACATGGAGACTATTTTTCTTTGTATATTTAACATATTTATATGTTTTTTGTAAGATTACTCTCTCCAAGATTTTCTGAGACAAACCCCAGTAATTAAAATCTTCTTCTGTGTGCAAACATGCCCTGTTTCAAGGGATACTAGTTTATTTGGTTGACACTTGCATGGAACGATACTTCCTGTCAAACATAATGTTTTACCCACCACTCCCACTCTGGAGTGGAAGATCAGTAAACTGAGGGGCAAAATCCCTTTCAGTGCTACAATTTAGATCCAACAACAGTAATCGAACCTTGGTGAAAACAGGCAAATATCTTCACAAAAAATACAGGTTTATAATTACATTGAATTTAAGGAAATACTCCTTTTTCTTTTTTGCATTTCCCTATTTAAAATGTATCTAAAATGCTTCCCAGTGTTCAGCACTTTTGACAGAGACAATGATGGCTGCATCACTGTGGTGGAATGGGTGGAAGGCTTAGCAGTGTTACTTCGGGGGACATTGGAAGAGAAGATTAAATGTAAGATTGATCTGTATGCTCCTATTTAGTAGTGAGCATTGAATTTGTCACAAATTTTACTTTTGTTGTAATTTAGTAGTTGCTCTCATGAAGTACATATTTGGCAATTGAAAGGTTTTCTTCAGTATAGTTTAATATAATTAAACTGAGTTGAAATGGCTTCTCTGAGACAGAGGGTTTCTGTTAAACTGTTGTTAACCATAGCTGCCACTTTATTTTGTTGCTTACAAAAACTTGTATTTCAACTGAAGCTGGTTCTACAGTATACAGTTTTGACAAAGTACGTGTATGTTTTTTGTATTCACACACAAAATTAGAAGCAAATGTATCTCTACAGTGATTTTGGTTAAGTACCTGAGTCTCAAGCCAACAAAAACCAGTGCCAACATTCATTTGCTGGCACAACAAGCACACAGCAGCACTTGCATTAACTCCAGCAGTACTTCAGCTTGGAAGCACAGGAAAAACTGTCTGTAAGATGGTCATGAGAACCTCCACAATAATGACAGGGAAAGGTGGAGGAGAAAAAATAGCAAGAACTCCAGAATTTCAAGCAGCAGAAAAAAAGAAATAGGATGCAAAGGGGGAGAGAAAAAGTAAATTGAAAAGGGACAGTGACATGTTGTTTTCATAACATGAACTATGTGTGCAGCCATAGTTCCAGGTTGCAGCAGCATCCATCCCTAATGCACTATATAAATATATCTGGAAAGTGGCCTGGGATGCCACAGAATGTGAGCTCAGGACAATGAATTTGTGCCAGTACAGTGGTAAATTATGCAGCCCTGGTGCAAGCACTAGAGAATATTCTCGTGGGCAGTGATACACAGCATTGTCTGTCAGTGTATGCCAGCAGTGTTTTTCACTGTAGGTGTAGTCTGTCAGGAAAAAACCCAGCCCTCTTGTGTTCCTAACTGGAGAGTTTTGTTTGTTTGTTTAATTAACTTTTGTGAAGGATAGTGTAAGTTTGTTATGATCATAGATTTCTGATTCCAGGAATATAGAAACCATTAGAAGAGTGATTACACAGATACCCAAAATACGCTGTTTCAGGGATTTTCTCTTTGCGTTAAAGGTACTTGAGCTGTCTTTTCCATGCCAGTACAGCTCATTCTTCTTTTCCCTTTTCTAACCAAACTTCTGAAATAACAAGGATGTGTTTTGTAGGTGCAAAGTCCTTTTGATACAGATAGCAGGTCTCCAATGTGGGAAATTTGGCTTCTAAACCAGAACCTTGTTTATATTTTACATAGACAATTTAAGAGAAGTTAGTATCTGTGAGGATGGTTTCTGTGAATTGAAGATTATTTGAGCCGAAATAAATATCTCCTTTTTTACTATAAAGGGCAAATAGGTACTAATTAACTAATATGTCCATCAAAATGTGATACGTACATATATTTCACAAATAAATATATCATCAATTTGGCTCAACTGATATGCTGTACAGAGTACAATTCACAGTTTCTGTCTATAGGTAACAGTGTTAATGGTATGTGTTACAGTTTGTAATCAACTCTAAATTTATTTGTATTTTGAAAGACTGTTTTATGGTTTATGACCTGAATGGTGATGGCTACATTTCAAGAGAGGAAATGTTTCAAATGCTGAAAAACAGCCTTCTCAAACAACCAGCAGAAGAAGACCCTGATGAAGGAGTTAAGGACTTGGTAGAGATAGCACTGAAGAAAATGGCAAGTACTTAATAATTGTGAGACTTGAGTGTCTTTCAAAGATCAACTGAAGCTTAGAACCTTTCTATGAGATAACAATGTGTCGGAGTGACAGTGGGATCTGAAAGCCTCCTAAGGAAAGCCAGAAATATAATCCAGATGTACTGAGTCCCAGTCCAGTATCCTCACATGAAACTTATTATGTGAAGGTACTATGAACTTCATGTATAAACGAGCATGTGTCCATGTGGCTATGCAGCTGTGTGTGCCCAGTCAAAGCAAAAACCCACCCCATTTGCCTTAGGTAGAGACAGGTAACACAGTTCTTGTCTGAGCAGAGACTGATGATCCCCAGAAAATGATTTTGCATGCATTCAAACTAAAAATAAGAATCCATGTCAATAAAACACTTGTTAAACAAAAATATGTATAATTGCTACAAGTAATAATCCTTTGCCAGACCATTCCCTTCCTTTTGTAGGACTATGATCACGATGGCAAACTTTCTTTTACGGACTTTGAAAAAGCAGTCAGAGATGAAAACCTGCTCTTAGAAGCCTTTGGACCGTGTTTGCCAGACATAAAGGTACATCAGCCTTGAGTTTAAAAAACATATGGAATGCTTCCTGTTCTGTTGATAAGGAGACATACATATTGTGGCATAAACTGTCATGTCACAGCATCTTTTGGGAGAGGTTGATAATTTTCTGAATAACCCCCCCACACACACCCAACCAAAACCCCACCCTGAGAGTGTTCTTCCTCTGTGTGGCACAGCTGATCTGTAATTTCATCTAACCCACTTTATTTATTAGCAATATGTCTAATTCCTTTTGTTTGGGTTTTTTTTTTCCAAAGATGGTAAGTTAGACCATACTCATTTCCTCAGTGTTAAGTTCTGCTTTGGAGAGTTTCTGCTCTATTTTTTTCCTAATCCAGTAATGGTCATTCTGTTTGAATGGGGTGACTTCTAAATGCTGAAAGTTGTAGCTTCATAGAGATGGCAAAATAAAAATCTGAAATACACCCAGTGATGCCTAGAAACAGAACAGTTGTATAAGACTCCTCAGACCATGGCAAGTTTTCATTTACTGGAAACCTGCACTTCCAGCCACCTGTAGGCTGATGGACAGGAACAAAGAGTCTTACAGCCACAAGGGCAGGTTACCTTCCATCCTGTCAGCTGCACTGCAGCAGTTCCTAAACTGCCAGGCTTCTCCTGGCAGGCTGTCAAAAGACTTTTGGTAAAACCAAGGTTTAAAAACATTTCTGAACAAAATCATGTTCAATAATTTCTGTCAGTGTTTGGTGATAAAGCAGGTCCACAATTCAGGCTAATCATGGCAAGAGGTGGAAACCTTGGCTTGTTTCTTGCTTATAGTATTTGTGCCCTCTGTTCTTTATCCTACCCAGTTGTTGCTTTTGTCTTAGGTCTTTAGTTTCACTTTTAAAAGAGAAGAATATTTACAAGTCCTTTGAAGCCCTAAAATCATAAATTTCAGCTATGAGCTTTACATGAAGAAAACCCATTTTACTAGATTTCGCACTGAGGCTATTGTAATTTTAATTGTCCCTTGACACAAATGAAACCCGCATTTGTGTTTAAGTATCTTTTTTTAAAATGTAATGAACAAATGCATTTGACAGAGTCCCACCACTGTAAATGGTTCTAAAGGAACCTGCAGAGATGTGCTATGAGCCAATTCCTTACACACACTTGGCCCAGCACCAATCCTGTGAATGTCACCATGGGGCATCTTAGCCCAATGTTGGATTCACCTCCTCTGTGCCAGTTGTGCTGCCCAAAGGTGCCCCCGGAGCACTCCCACTCCAGGGTTGTTGCAACACAATGCTGCAGATACTGATCCCATCACCAGGGGAAATTTCACTCCTTCACATTGCCAGCCTAGTCTCGAGCATTCCTGCTTCCAGCCAGTTTCCCTCATTGTGCAGTTGGATAGTCTTGCCCTCCACGCCAGGTCATCCCTTGGTCACACAATCCTACTGCTGAGCACTTATAAATTGGGTTTCTCCTTCAGGTATAACTTGGGATGTTCTGACTGGTCTCCCAGTGATGACACCATTAATGTTATGCATTTTCCTTTTCTAAGATAAAAAGCAAGAGGTATCATATTCATTGCATACACATTTCAGTCCAGTACATTTTCTTACTATGTAAATATAAATACTTTAATTCCCATAAAATTAACTTTGCTCTCTTTTTTTTTTTTTTTTTAAACAGAGCAGGATGGCATTCGAAGAGAGAATTTTCAAAGGACATTCATAAACTGTAACTCCTAAGTTGTAACTCCCTTGCCGAATACTGCTGTAAGGAGGGTGTTTCTTCACAATACAGTAAAAATAGGAGCACCTTGAAGTTTCAGTATTCCTTTACTGTAAAATCTACAGAATAAATAGAATTTACTTCCGAGACTCTACCTAGATTATGAAATATGTTACAGCATGAGGTACACAGGACAACATTGCAACAATATTATAGTGGTTTGTTTATTCCAAGAAACAAATTGATACCATTTTTAATAGAATCCCTTGGAAATACAGTATATAAAGAAAATCTTATTTTTTACATAAAACCCCAAATATTTTAAACTATATCCTTTATAAAAGGACTGTTGGAAGATGCTGCCAGCAGTATCTATATTCTTCTTCTTTGCTTTACAGGTGCTTTGGGTGAGCTACTCTCCGGCTTTTCCACAGATGTTCTTGAAACAGAATCTTCTACCTAAATAGGGGTGAAAAAAAATTTAGCAACATGTAGCTACCTTTTAATGCTCACTTTAGAGTAAGGCCACATCACCACCATTCCAGTAGTGGGAGGGATGCGTTACTGTAATCGTGTTCAAGCTGAATTTTCCTGCTGAATAGAGGAAAAAATAACCCCAAAGGCAGCATTAAACATAGGAGAGGTGAAATTTAGAAGAGTTACAATTCTGGTTTTGTATTTAGCCACAGAAACTGATTTCAGATACTCAGTGATATGAGTGTTTTGTATCTCATTTCCCTTCTTCCTACCAGAGTATCAAAGCAGAGTTGAGTGTTCTTTTTAAACCCAGGCATTCCAGGAAAGGAAGGGAAAGCAAAAATGTGTGTATTGACACGTATTTTAGAAATCTATTTCATCTAAGTAGTGCTTATTTATAACTGTGACTGGGGATAAGCTCTTTGAAATCACTCTAATTAGTTACAGTCCCGGGAGCTTTTTCATGTCTTAATGTAAATGGAAAGTTTAATCAGAATTTTTTGCCTTGCTAATTGATGAATATCCTCCATAAATTGTTTTATAGCTTAACACCAGCTTCTCAGCATAGAATGGTTCTGTACAGCTCTTAATGGCATAAGAGGTGTTGCAGCAAAATTAAACTGAACTTGACTTCCTTTATTTTTCACCCCCTTTCAGTCAGACACCGGAATCTGCAGGACTACCTGCCAAGTTATCATGCCTCCACATGTTGGGGAAAAAAACAAGTGGTTTACTAAAAATGATTTAGGACTATGCACAGACATTTGTACTTCCCCAAGTGTAGCATAAGAGGTATGGAGTAGTCTGCAATACTGTAGATTATGGAAGAGTTAAATAGCAAGAACACCAGCTTTAACTGGCAAAGAAACTGAGTAAATGCTGAATTAAGTTATCCAAGGGTCACTGTTTTTATGGGTAACATGCACATATGTCTGGAACTATCAGAACTTTAAGAAGCCATACCTCTTTCAGTTTATTTCGAATTAATGTAGCTGAAGTATTCAGTGACTCATCATCCATATCCACTTTAGGTATTTCTGGTAGTTGTGGACCAATGATGACTTCAGTATTGTCCACACTTGTTCCTATGAGGGAAAACTTGTTCCCTTCTTCTCTCTTCCTCTTCCGTTCTTGCAGGTGAGTTGTACGAGGCATAAACCTGTCAATTCCACTGTAAGTTGCAACTGTTCTTTGCTGCATTAAGGACACTGGTGGAGTATATCCTCCTGGATGTACACTTGGAGTTAGGGATGTGTTTTGACCCAAGTGTCCACAAATTTCAGCACAGTTGTTACCACAGTGCGGAGATGTTAACAGGCTCTGATTAGGATCCCCAGCAGGATGCTCTGTGTTGTGGGATACCCCATGAGAACTTGGAAAGCAGGATGGATCCCAGTTACTGGCTGCATGTGATCCTGATGGACTCCATGGACAGTCATGCTCAGAGGTCTTGGAGGGTGTCTTCTTAGGGCCCTCTACTTTCTTTAACACAAAGCAATCTTTAGAACAACAAAAAAGCAGCTTCACTATTTCATTAGTTCTAACAAATAAGAAACATACAATCCAACTGCAGAAGCAATACTAGTAATATTCCATTCTCAGGCAGCTTTCTGTGATTTTTTTTTTTTTTAATGGCACCTTTCAAACTAGTTTTTCAGCCTAGTCCCTCTCCTGGTTCGCAAGGAATGCCTGAGCAGAAGTATTTCCACAGTTTTGAGAAAACAAACAGAATATTCCTAACATTGCAAATCAGTGATTTTTATCTCTGGCTGTGATTCAAGGACGCAGTGAATAGTGATACCCAAGGATATGAGCACAAGAAAGGAGAAGCTTGTACTCAGCAATTTGCTTATTCCTCAGCTCATCCAGCCTTCAGTGCTGCCTGGGAATTCTGCAGTGCAGGAGCCTTTGCAAACCCAGTCCATTCTATACACTCCCCCAGGGCCAGGATGTAGGCTGGATAAATTATTTGTTCAAGGTTCTGGTACAGTCACCCTCCTTCCAAAACTGTCCCTTTGGAAATGCCTGAATACAGTGGAACAAGGCTGAAAACATGATCCCAATTTCCTGCCAGTGCTTGAAATTTCTAATAACATTGTGAAAAGAAAAAAAAGGGAAGGAAATATGTACTTCATTACTAAACCCTAAGCATTTATTTATTTTAGTCTTAGCCAAAACTAAGAAGTTGCTCTGAAAAGGATACAATCCTCTAAACATTGAGAAATGTCTCCATTCTACTGTAAACATATTTAAAATGCATCTTGAGAAGACCTAGATGAAAAGCATTTCCATTAACAGGCACTTTAACCAAAACCCCACCCACCCCTAAAGAAAGATGTTACAGTTCTGCAGGAAATTTAATCACAAACCTCTTTGATTTGTTGCTTTTGCGATATACTTTCGTCTGTCCTGCAACTTCTCTCTAGTTTCTTGGACTGTTTCAAATTCTGGAGCGTAGCACACGTGCAGCAAACTACCAAAGAAACTTCGTTCATCCATTTTTTTCTTGGCCACTCTGAAGGGAATTAAATCGTATTGGCAAAACTGAGGATTTTACTTCAGCTCACTAGAATTTTACAACATGGCAAATACAGAAGGTAGAAAAGATTAAAACAGCAAAAGGCTAATATTGCCTTGTCCAATACCTTGCACACTGTAGTTTTTGGAATTTTAAAAGATAAACTTCAGTAAATTGCTCTGCTGGATATTCATCTAGAGCATGATACTCCTCAATGGCGCCGTATAATGCAAATTGTTCAACTAATTCTTTCATAACACCCAACGCAGGAACTCCTTGTATCAGTAAATAGCGAGATTCCAAGTTGATAGTGTAAACCTGAAAAAAAAAAAGCCAAAGAGTATTCCAAAATATTAACATTCTTGCTTTATTGCAAAAGGCAGGTGTTTTTCTCCATGTTTTCTGTTGTTCTCTAAGCCCTCTTGTGATGCTGAAAATCCCTGTGCACTCTGTTTGGACTGTGGACTCCTGCAGGGCAGTAAGTGCATGGTTATCTGGGACCTCCTCATCACTGAGCAGGAACTGCACTCAAGCTTCTCACTCAAAGCACAAATGAGAGCTGACTTTCCTGCACACGGTCAGAATACTGGCGTTTGCTCAGCAAAATCTCATTTCTGGCCAACTTCCACGCAAGACTGACTAGTAACCAGTTCATACGAGGCACTGTCAAAATACAGAACAAACCCTGTCTTGTTCATAGGCAGAGA
Source organism: Pitta sordida (assembly GCA_013390025.1). NCBI lineage: Eukaryota > Metazoa > Chordata > Aves > Passeriformes > Pittidae > Pitta > Pitta sordida. The sequence goes on from WEKX01008045.1 coordinate 47,641, forward strand.
GATCAGGCAGGTGATCCAGTTTTTTCCACACAATGGAAAAAAGCCCAGATACTAGTACCATGATTTTCTGAGGCAGATGGTGTGTGTGCAGAGCTGTCTCCTTGCTACAGCGATGCAACAATGTATGTTTTTAAGACACACAGATAAAATCTGGATGCTGAGAGGAACAAAGTCTTCCTCTAGCAGGTTAAAAAACAACTACTCTCTTCTCTGTGAAATGTCAAGCAACACAGACTCTAAGGAGAACTTTGTGACAGCTCGCTACACACAAACTGAACCTTGAGATCAAAGGAAATGCATTCTGAGTTTGTTAAAAAAACCCCAACACGCAAATATTTAGACTGCATAAGTTACACATATTAAAAAAAAAAAAAAGGCAAAATCCAGGAAATGAGGGAAATCGCCTCTCAAACTGCCACCATAAAAAAACTCTCTGCAGACAAGTCACCTGAGGTTGTTCTTGTGACAGCAGTGTGCTCCCTACCTACATTCTTCTGAGAACTAAGAGAGTGAAGGATGATTTACGATGTGGGGTTTTTTCGGTAGGTGTGTCCCTTGACCTCTCCCAACTAGGACAGAGATTCGAGTAAGGTTTTTTCCACCCTTGGGACACCGACACTGTTTCTCCTGCGTGTATCCCCCAGTGCCCAGAGAAGGATGGATGCCTGTGACAGCCTTTGTCCCTCCCTGGGTACACACGGCTCTGTCCCCTGCCCCACCCTCGGAGGAGTAAAGAAACTTAACAGCTCTGAGACTTCATGAAATCTTGGATGTTTCAAATTCTGCAGGAGGGCGGTGGGAGTGACAGAGATGCGCCTTCCTTGTGTGTGCAGCCAGTACCCTTTGCTTTGGCAGTGAGCCCACACCTGTTCTCAGTTTTGAGCCCCTCACTCCAGGAGCGACACCGAGGTGCTGGAGCGAGTCCAGAGGAGCGAACAGAGCTGGGGAAGGGCTGGAGCACAAGTCCTACGAGGGGGGTGTTTAGCCTGGAGGAGGCTCGGGGGAGACCTTATCGCTCGCTACAACTCCCTGACAAGGCGCTGGACCTGCTGATCTTGGGATTCTTTTCCAGCCTCAGCGGTCCTACGTCCTTCCTCACGCCTCGCTGCTCACGGACTGCACACGCCCAGCCCAAACGCGGCTCCTCTCCCGCAGTACCGAGGGGCTCCGGCCGGGCCACCCTCCCTCCCTCCCTCCCCTCACTCCGCCCCGCCCNCAGCGGGGCCGCCGCCGCCACCGTCGTGCTGAGCGGCACCCGCGACTGCTTCCTGCACTTGCCGCCCGCCCTGGCCTCGCTCCTCCGCCTGCAGCAGGTACCGGGGCGGCTCCGCTCGGGGCCCGGGCGGGGGGGATTACCGGAGCCCCAACACCCTTCCCTGTGCCCACCTTGTATCTCGCTGCCGTGGCGACACAGAGCCCTCCCCTCTGTCAGCGGCCCCCTGCGCAGCCCGGCGTTGTCATCCATTCCCCACAAAACGCGGGGAATAATGGAGTTCGTGTGCCCTGCCGCGGTGTGGCACCGTGAGCGTCTGCGCCTCTCTGAGCGCTCCCTGCGCACAGGAACATCGGCCGTGAGCTGATGACTGCCAGGGGTCATTGAAGTTGGGGTGAGGCGGTACATCCAGGCAGAACTCTCCTCCTAAGTGCGCATTAATTAAATGTAGAAAGGGGCTCCCGTCACACAGAGCCTGCAGGGAGCGCTCCTTGGGCCAGGGAGAACATTGCACAGGTAGGAACGGGAGCAGAGCCTGCCCTTGTCCCTGTGACCCCAGTTAGGGACCCGCCCGCCGAACAGGCTACGGACCGGCAGGAAGGAGCTGGAGCAAAGCTCAGGAGTCCTGGCTCGGCGCCCCCGGGTGCCCGTGGTTCCTGCTTTCCCAAGGCCGAAAAGGACATTTCACAACACCAAAACAATCCAGACGTGTAAAAACCTGCTCTTTGGTTGGTAGAATTGCAAAAAATGCAGTATAAATGTGAGCTATGATGAGGAGCTCGGTGACGTGGGAGGCTTGGATGGATGGAGCGTGGTGCCCGTGGTTCCACACTTGTGGGTCTGATCCCTGGGTGGGCGCTCACTTGGGAGTTGGACTAGATGATCCTGTGGGTCCCTTCCAACTCAGAATAACCTGTGAACCTGTGTGTTTTTGCTGTGACAGTTTCTGAGTGTTTTCCAGATCTGCTGGCAGGAGAGAGAAGGGACTGTAATTGCTTTGGAGTCTTGTCGTGTCCTTCTGCACATCCTTGGTTGTGGCTCCCACTTTTAATTAACCTGAGCTGCAAAATGACGAGATGATCTCTGAAAACTTGATAGACATACCAGACTAATGTATCTCACTAATAAAAATTCTAACAAGATGATAAATAATTATGTTAATAGATTGCATTGAGTAAACATTCAACTCGATTGGAATCAAAAGCTAAATCTAATTGCAGAAGGTATTAGATAAGTGAGTGACAGAATTGTGTAATTAAATGCTGTGAGAAGATTAGACACTCAGGGAGAAGCTTTATCTGTGTGAATACAAGGAATTAAATATTACCTTTGGTAAAAGGATCTTGGAACACTGTAGATATTCCCTGAAAATATTGTCAGAGTTCACAAAAAATTATATTTGTAATTATTAGAGTACTGGTGAGAACAGAACAGAAAACATCATTATGTTAACAAGTAAATCTCTGGTTTATCTGCAGTGTATGTTGTCTTTGTCACTAAATGGTCACAAAAATAGTAATTTTTGTAAAAACTGCAGAAAGTACCAGTTTGTCTTGAGAGTTATGCAAATAAAATGTAAAATACAGAAAATGTTATCAATTCTTTTGGTCTCTCTAAATAAATACAGTTTAGGTTATCTTAGTAGTCATCTTATTTAGCTTGTTTTATGTTAATTTATTTTATTTCTTTGAAACTCTTAGGGCCAAGCTGTGAAAGTATCCTGTGGTCATCAGTCGGTATTTTTGAGCTGGATGGAAATCAGGCATCGAGGTCACCAGGGTGAAAATATTGCAGAGATTAACAGACAGTTAGCAGAGAAACTTGGCGTCACAGATGGAGAACAGGTTTGAAATGCAATCTGTTTTTTCTTAGTTAAGTTAAATATACGTATAATCACAGATACCTGAAAAGGTAATACTTTATGAGTTGGCTGTGACCTTTTTGTTTCATCTGTTTAGACAGTTCCTTCATTTATATCTGCTCATGAGAAAAGTTAAATGTCATGAAATGTCTCAAATATGAAAAGGTTTTTTCATTAAATCATTAACAATTGCCTAAACAATGTTAGGATGGGCTTGAAGGCAATTCTTGGCAGGGCTGGAACAACTCTCTTCAGTGCCATTTTAAGGAAATACACTTTTAAGTGACTGAACAATTTGAGACGGAATATTTTGCTTGAGGTTCCTGTTGTTTTAAAGTAACTATTGATTTACTGCATATTTCTTTTTATTTAACTTATTTGGGGTTGAAGTTGTCACCCTTTTTTCCATCCCTTCACTGTATGTCACAGTGTGTCCTTTTTCTTTGAACTTGTATTTAAATTCACCTCTTCTCTTGGACATTCTGTTAAACTTTTCTAAAAGTACTCTGTTAGATGGTGAGTTGGACTAGATGATCCTTGTGGGTCCCTTCCAACTCATAATATTCTGTGATATTCTGTGATCATTGGGCAGAAGCTGAAGAAATGCCCAAGAGGCAGCAGAGTTTTATGACATGGGACTACTAAAATCTCTAAATCCAAGGGGATTTTAATATTAATAGGTGCAGATTTAAACAAAAACGAGTAGAAAGGTATTGCTCTACACAGTGTTACAGTTGGCCCTCTTCCACTTCGTGTCCCCCAGATAGCGGCTTCACATCTTCGCTGGGTAATTTTTCAGCGATTAAGGAGGTCTGTTTTGAGACTGCACATGTGTAACTGGACACTCATGAATATTCAAAGTAGGCAGTCATGAATATGCAAATCCCCCTCCCCGCCCTTCGGCCACCCATGCTGTGCCGGCCGCGATGGCGAGCTAAGCTGGGTGCCTGCCCCAAGCCGGACGCAGTGGAGCCAAGCTGGGCACGCGCCACTTCCACAGCAGCTTGGCTCAGCTCCTCTCCCCTCAGCTCAGCTCCAAGCGAGGAGGCTTCGTACAGTTTTGAAAGATTTACACACTCTCAGGTTAGACATGGTGTCCAAGACTTTCTCAGGGTAGACGTCTACCCCGAGTATGGCGGGACCAGGTCTACCCACCTGGAGAGACACCAGGACAGCGGCGCAGGTGGCTCTCTGCACTCCTGTCCCTGGACGAGCAGAAAAGGGGTTTTTCCCGGTGTGGGGTGGCCGCAAGCGCCGACACAAACACCGACACACAGCAGGGCAGTGCTGAAACAGCGCCAGGGGACAGTGTGAGGGTGCAGGGCAAATTTGCATATTAATGAGCTGCCATTCTATGCGGACAGAGGGCTTTGCGGGTAGGGGATAAGACCTGTGGCACCGTGGTATGGGAGACCCGACTGTATTATGTACTACATTCATATATCCTTGTTCTCTCATATGCAACAGTGTATTATCTTACCTTGTTTACTTTTTTTAACATAGTTGCTCAAGAAATTATGTGTCTGTTTGCAGAAATTTATAATTTAGTAGTTCAGCAGCAAGATACCTACCCTTTTTAGCTCAAGCAATTAATAGCCTTCAAAAGGAAAACAACTGGCAAAGTAAACCTAAGAAAACCTCACCCAAGTGGTGCCTGGAGGTAATCATCTGTACTATCAAATGAATACATGAATAATTTGATATTTTCACCACTGTTTTGGAATCAGGAATTTCATGGTTGCTGTGTTTCATAATAGCATGATCTTCTGTTTGCCATATTGGGGGAAAAGATAGTCCTCTCAATTTTTACTTCATACTGAGAACTTAGAGGAACTAAAAATCAATTGCCATTTTTTTAGAAGGTGATCTGATATAATTCTCAGCGTACAGATAATTAGTTTTATTTCAAGAAAAAATTAATGATGTTTGTTTAGAAATTAAGGACATGATGTTGTTTGAAAATCGTTGCTTTTTGTCAAATGAAACCTTTGGTAAAAATTGGTTTTGAAGTGCATGTTTAATGCCTTTTGAAAAACCTAAGCCACAATAGCTTTTAGCATTCCTCCTGGTACGCAGGACATTAGAACTGTTCTGTGGAAGTGGGGCTGCTTCCTATGAAACTATTCAGAAAGGAACTGGGCTTGCTTTTGTATTGTACTTTTTCCTCATTTTTTTAGCTGGCATTGCCTTGTCTATATTTGTGCACAACTCAGTGGCTTTTTTCAGCTTCTTAAAGTCCTGGACATTTAAAAATAAAGATTAAATAATGGAAAGATTATTATGTGGTCAAGGTGTATTAGAAATTGATTGTTACCAGCTGATCAAGCTCTTGATGGTTTTCACATTCTTTGCCATTCATGGTTTGTTGAAGTCCCCAAGTGTGCCTAATGCAATCCATTTCCAATCCATTGAGCAATAACCTGCTTGTGAATTACCTGGTGTGATTAGGGTGGTCTATGTTCCAAGTAGTGAAAATATACAATGAGGGAGATGTCAATTTTCTATTTGAAATAAAAGTTGAGCTCTTACGTGTTTAAAAACAAGAAATTAAATGTTTTGCTGTTACTTTTTTCAGGTATTTCTTGAACCCTGTTCCCACATCTCCTCCTGTCAGCAAGTAGAAGTGGAACCACTGACAGCAGATGACTGGGAAATTTTGGTAATAAACACCTTTCCGCTGTCTTAGAGGTGACAGAGATTCTAACACAAGGAGTATTTTGCCCAAAGCCCCGTTCTTTTCAGACCCTACGGAAATCCTAAATGTAGCGGGGTTAATAGTACAGAATATCCCCACTGCATTGCGACCTCTCCATTACGACCCCACGGATTTGTGAGGAAAATTTCTCGCAATTCAGTTTTCAGGAATCTGCGAGGTTCCCCAGCCGGTGCATGCGCAGTGCCTCTGCTCTGCTGAGGGGTGGTGCTGGCTCTCCGTGTGGGGCGGGACGGGGCTGGCCCCCCAGGGAGGGCGCGCAAGGACGTTTAGAGCCCTGTGGCGCCGCGTCCTGGTCCCTGACCCAGTCCTGTGCGTCTCCGTGCCCAGTCCCTACAGTGGAAGGGTCACGCCACAGTGTGCCCCAGGCGGCTGCTGAGACCCAGCGCAGCACCACCACGAGAGATGCCATTCCTTGTTTCTCTAAGCCCAGTCAAAGCCCAGGCAGCGCTGCCTCTCCTGGGACTGGTGGATGTTAAAGGGAAAGAAACTCCGATACCGACGCCCCCCCACCCCCATAAGCGGCACGGGGTGTCGCAGTGTGGCAAAGTTAAGGTTTCCTAGGTGGCTGCAGAAGCGGCTGGGATGGTGCGGCAGTGAGACATGCCCAGCCCACAGCCACCCCGCGCAGACACCCCTGATGGGCTGGGACAGCACGGGGCTGGGACGGCGCAGGCACGATCACTGGGGCCGGGGGGGAGCAGCATCGCGGGGTTTGGGCTGCGAGCACGCGCAGTCGCAGCAGCCACTCAGAAACTGTTCCCTTTGCTCCCCTGTGCTGAGAGAGCACGTGAGGAGAAGCGGAAGAGTGTCTGCAGTGCTCTGGAGTGCCGGGGGGTGAAGCAATGGGCGTGGCCTGTATATTAATGACCGGCACGTGTTTGTGAGTTTGACGTTCTGCGAGAACCCTGGCATGACCTGTTCCTCGCATATGAGGGGGTATAACTGTATTTCATATTTCAAATAGTATACGTATTAGAAAGAGATATACAGCTTTTATCTTCTAACAAATGTTTAAAATGTGTTTAATTTATAATGATGCCACACTTCCCACAGGAACTACATGCTTCCTCTCTTGAAAATCATCTTCTTGACCAGATTCGAGTAGTGTTTCCAGGAGCCATCTTTCCGGTATGGGTTGAACAGCACACCCACGTTTACATCAGAATTGGTAAGCAGTGATGAAGGCTCTCATGGCACCTCCAGTAGGATGTTTTGCTGGAGTGGTTGCCTTCATTGGCATGTTTTGTTCATACTTAGGTAAACTTATGCCAGCAGCCCCATATGGGAGGTTAGAACCATGTACGGAGCTTCTGGTATGTCCGAAAACACACGGACCGGAGGAGAATATCACCAGCACACCTTCCACAGAAAGTGACATTCTCAAAAATTTTGTGAAAAATAATATGGAGCGAGAAGAAACAGTAAAGGATCCTTTTGCCAAACCCCTTTACTTAAAGCCTGGAGTCCTTGAAGAGAGTAAGGCTGATGCGAACGTGACGCTTGGCTCAAAAGTTCTCCCAAATATATGGAATTTCATAGGGAACATTTTCTCTCGTACATCTGAGCAGAAACAAAAGACTTCGTGGGATAAAGATGAAATGAGCACCTTCAAGGACAAGCTGCTGAACTTAATTCACGTGGATTCCATTTTTAGAGTATGTCAGTCCCAGCCTCCCAGCGTACAGAATGCATCTGCCACTCATGCCTTTCTGAAATGCCACGCTATTCATGTTTTTCCATGGAATTTAGAGTTTACTGATTTGGATCCAAATCCTGTTGTATCTTACGGGAAAATTAATGAGCTGCGTTCCCCAAGACAGCGTCATCAAGAAGCGAAGCAAAACCTGCCACTTGAAAAGCAAAAGCATTTGACTAGTACACAGGACATAAAGCATTCTAATTCTAGTAGCACTCAGGCATCCAGTGAGGGTGTTGTTCAAATCGTTTGGAATGCATTTGAAGACCTAAAGAGTATCATAGAGTGTGGCCACAAGGAGGAAGCCCTGCATGTTGGAAGAGTTTGGGTCAGTTTGAGCACACTGTCTTTTGGGCTTTTTATTTGATAATATTTTCTATTGGATATTTATCTGTGGAACTGGATACTTAGTGTGAGGTTTTGGGAGGTAGACGTGTTAAGCTCTCAGGTAGAAAATACTAGAATCAAGTACTGTTTGTGGAGCTGTGCTTTGCAGTCATTCCGGACTACATTACTTACTAAGTTTGTGCACCCTTAGCAAATGAGGAAAGTGCCTCAGCATCTCTGGAGGGAATACATGCTTGCTTCAAAATCTGTAGGTAGCTATTGTGCTCACGGGACAGTGAAAGTGTCTCGTTACATACATTGTGTAATCAGGCTCTTCTCATCAGGTAACACTTGGAAATGTGCCTTGCAGTCTGGCGGGGGGTGGGTCATCAGACTGTAAAGTAATGGGATCAGGTATCCAGGTGCTACATGATGTTTGTGAATCCTTTTATATACTCTTTAAAATACATCTTAACAATATCAAATAACTAGCTTTTATGTAATTTAAACTATTTTAGTTTTTATATGGCATTTCGCAAGGTGGCACAAGCCCTGGTGTGGAGATACTGATATTTCAGCTTGTTCTGATAGAACAACTGCCTGATTATGCTCTTTCTTTCCTGGAAGCATGTGTGAGATCAACAGAAATAAATAAAATATGCTCCAAATCACCATTTTACTATTTTGACGTAGTACAATCCTCACCATTCATTTATTGTTTTGTTAAGAGTGAGAGCAAGAGCCTGCAGCTGTCTTTGCCATGAAATCTTTTGAGAGATGTAACAATTTTCCAAATGCCACCAATCATAAAGTCTCTGAAGCTTAATAAATATTTCTTAAGTGTTTTCAATTTGGATATAAGTTTAAAGTAAGACAGAATAATTCAAAAGGATCTTTATTTTTAAAAGAGTAAACTGACTAGTGTGGTTTAGGGAGTCTGGATTTTCTCAGTGCTGCCGGCATGCTTAGTTCTGGTCTCTGTAATGACCTGTGTATATTTTACCTGTCCACGTAGAACTAATTTTAATCAAAAAATGAAAATAGAATTTTTTGGATTTCTTCTATGCTGAAAGATTGTAACAGTGTTCTTATTCCTCAAGGTTTGGGGCTTTATTTAAAGAAGTTAGTAGAAGATCAACTGTAGGCAGCACTTTCACAAGTAAGATAAAGTGTAATTAGAAGTGTGCATGAAATAATTAAATTTGGATACCACCATCAATTTTGTAGTTTGCTTCTTAATTCTCTTGAAGGTTACAAACAGATCCATCATCAAATGTAAAGGTTCTGTTACTGAAGAAATTTATTTTTTATTATATATGCAGTTTTATAACTATTGTACTTTAATATTTCAGATTCCAGATGATCTGAGAAAAAAACTACATATTGAAATACATTCAACAGTGCGAATTAAGTCACTTGAATCTATTCCTAAAATTCCTGTGTCTCTTACACTGCAACCCACACAGAACTTAGTGAGTTGATTTTCTTGGTCACATATTTGTTCATTTGTTGGAAAACTGGTAATGTTGCCCTGGTCAAGTTGGGGCAGGGGAGTTACGTTTATTTTTTAATTTGTTAGATGATGGTTTGGAAGTTGTCTATTGTGTGTGATATCATTTCAAGGGATTTTTATTTTAAATAATGCCTTCCTTTTTCTTTTTACTATGTAAGTTTAAGTTAATAGGTTGTTATGATCTACTTAAGCAGGGCTTATCTATTATTCTGTATTTTGATCAATGTACTGTAAACATGAAGCCATTAAATTTGGGATTGCACTTGGTAGATATTTCAAATAGTTTAGCATGCTAATAGTAAAAATTTTATATTTAAAGAAACTGGTAGAGGTCCAGAGGATGGAGAAATGGAACTTCTAAATTTTTACTTGTTTCCTGAAGCTATTAGAGGAATGCTGTATATATATGTGTATATATAATGCTGTATGTAATAGCACCTTTTAAATCATAGGGTCTTCTATTGTTCTCCAATTGTGAGAACTGCTGTTGTCTTTCTTATTAAAAAGGATGTTGATGTAAAGACGAAATGTCAGTGGTAGGGAAAAGGTATATTTGCTGTTAAATTAGGTCTCAGGCATGAAGACTCACTGTCAGAATAGCAACAATAATCAATTGTAATTTTGCATCAGGCCCTCATCTGAAACTACATTAATTTGGGTTCAAACCTAGCAAATTTTAAATGCATGCATTTGAGCCTATGAAAACAAACACAGAAGAGAATCATGGAGCTAAAGAGCAAATATCCACTTTTGTGTCTTCTGGGAAAAGACATGTTTATATTCTTTAAATGTTACAATGCCCAATGGATTTCCTAAGAAACACAATTGCAGTGAAGTGATCATAGTTTTTTGTGGTGTTTAGTTTTTTTACTTGATTTTTTCTTTTCTTCATGCTAAAGATTTCATTTTCTGGAGATCTGTCATTGAATCCCTCTGTTTTCCTGTATGTGAGACACATTCTCAGTGAGCACCTGTCACTGTAAGAACAAACTTAGTACCAGTTCTGCCAGTCCATCAGATGTAGCTCTGGAATGATGTATTTCTTCATTGAGTGCTGTGTGTTTGTTACTCTGTAACACTGGCCTGATTGTTTCCTATATTTAAATACAGCACTTGTCATCATAGCAAGGCTCCTGCAGGTTTGTTCTTTATCCCAAATATTCTAATTTGCTTTCTTACCTAATGAAAGAATGGTTGAACTGCATTTTTTTTGTCTTCTTGGAGATAAGTACTAGCTGGACTCGATGATCCTTGTGGGTCCATTCCAACTCAGAAGATTCTGCGATATTCTGGCAGCAATCTGCCAAAAATCCTAAAAAAGTAGTTATGTGCACATTTGTATGTTTTAAATACAGATTCCTCCCTTTTTAATTCAGTTGAAGCTTTTTTACTTCTTGGAAAAAAACCAGACAAATGCAGAAACAATTATGACAGTAGCTTTCACTTTCCTTTCTGAACACTGCTTCCAAGATCTTCACTGATTCCCTTTTCTGTATGGGAATTCTGCTTCTATGGTTAGGAATTTAGCGAGGAGATAAATGATCTGGACTCAATTTCTTTTCCTATTCCATTTGTCTAGGTGATCTGGGGTAAGTGACTTGACCTGTTGAAGTTTGTTGGTGGTGGCCCTGCATTGTCTGAGCCCAGAGTTCTTTTCTATAGGAAAAGGGTATACAGGGAAGAGAGGGGTGTGGCAAGGGCCTGAAATAAGTCTTGGGCCAATATTGGTGCATGCCTTCAAATCCAGGAGCTGAGCAGTGCCCTTGTGTCTGACAAGACAGATAAGTAGAACCAAAATAAAAGCTTTTCCTTGCCTTCACATCAGTGTTCCAAAGATAAAATCTTTAGAGGTGGTGTAAGATTCAACTGTGGCTGTAGCAAGTGCTACACAGTTGCTTTCCTTAGAGCAGTTGATAGAAATGGTGTTTGTTGGCAAAATGCTCTTTTCTAAATTAATTAAACTTACATTTTCTTCCATCTCTCTGCTACCATAAGAGAAACAAATGTCTCATGCATAGGAAGAAAATATTTTTACTTACTAACACCTGATTTTTGTTTTATTTACCTCTTTCCTTTTTCCTCTTTAGCATAAAGATGTACGTGAAGATGATGTTAAAAGTGCTTTCAGTTCTTGGCTGCAGGATTCCACTTCTAATGATTACCCATGGATAATGCCATGCACAGACTGTATACATCTGTCTGTTAAAGAAGGTAAGGATAGTTCTGTCCTGTGCTGTAGCTGTCTTAACTGTCCCCTCTGGAATTTAGTTAGCCAATATACCATTTAATTTCTATATACGCCATTAACTGATACCTCTTTACACCGAAAGTAAGTTTGAATTATGCTTAAATAATCATTAATCTTTTTAATTCTTTCATTTTGGATTATACCTTTGTAATACTCTGTTTTATCTTGTGATGAGTGAAAACTGAATTTCTTTTGAATTTTAAAAGTTGTTCCTTGTGTTTTTACAGGAATGGAGGAGTTTGTCCTTAGTGTAGTGCATCCTGTACACGTTGAAGAAAATAAATCTGAGAATATTTTTATACTGAGTCCCAGTTTGCTGCAAAAGACTAATATACAAGTAAATATCACATAGTATCAGGTATCAAGTAATTTAAGTTGTTTTCCTTGTTTCAAATATATTGCATTTTGTATGCAATGTATTTTGGTTTCCCTTTTAAAATAAATAATGTTAGTCTATTAATTAAATTATATCTTTATTCTTTATGTTATTTTGAAGCTTGAGGCTCTGCTGAGATTCCAGCATGCAATACTTGTCATTAAGTTTCATAACCTATATGAAGCTCTTAGAAAAATCAGAACAGAGGAAAGTCAGTACTGTCCAAGTTTGAACGTACTTACACTTAGTTATTCTTTCCCTCTGTCACTAAACCTCTTCACATTGTAACTGGCAGGAACAGTATCTTGTGCTGGCAGAGATGAGGCACATTCCCCAGTCAAACCTGCCACACTCACCCTGCCTTCTCTCTGATACAGTTGCCGTACCTTCTGTTTCTTTCATGTTTCCAGAGAATAAATATTTATATTTAACTTTAGGGTTACTGTTTCCATTAATAATTCTGGTTAAACCAGTGCTCGTTGCTCCAGGGTTGTCCTTATAGGAGTGGGATAACAATTTTCATTTTTAAACTATAGAAATACGTAGAGTGAAATTTTAGTGAACTTAGATGTGTGTTTGGCTGTTTACAATAGATTTTTTCTGAAAAATTTAGAATTCCTGTTTAAAAAAAAAAGGAAAGCAAGTTTAACTCGTAGTTAAGCCAAATAAGGCTTCTACAAATTGTTCTAGTGACTGGTACTAAGATGAAAGGGCAAGATGTATTTCTTAATAGCAGTGTCAGTGTCTGCTACCAGCCTGTTCTTACCTCTGTTAGCTCATTGACTGCCCAACTTTCCATAACAGCTCCCTAGTGAACAGGACTGGTATTCATGCCAGGTGTTCTGTCAAGTTACTTTTCACCCAGATCAGATTCCTGATCTGTTTCACTGTTCTGCCTCATGAATCCTCCCGCCAGGACAGCATGTGAGGGCACATGAGAAGGAACAAGTTACAGGTAGGAACAGAGATGGTGGGCTGCATAGTCTGGTGTAAACAGCCCTTGGCCCAATGCCTAATCATAGGTTATGACATCACTGGGAACACTGGATTGTGTTTTGGAAATAATTATGTCTGTTCCATGTCACCATTGCATCTTTAAGCTTAAGCACAGTAAGCTTCCAACAAAGCATACATGCCACATTTTCTGTACACAATTCCAAAAATGGCTAGTCACTTCTATATCCTTCTTCCATAGTTATTTAATCTAAACCCCTAACTCTTTCCTTTGTTGTAGGTTCTTTTACATCCTCCAACTAGAAATGCAGATGGTGAGAGCCAGCCACCTGTGTGTGATACAGACAAGAACCTTCCATACGACAAACTAAATGATTTAGGGTGAGACATTTTTTCATAAAAAAAGGCATGGGAGGGAATGGGAATGAAAAGTAGAAAATAAAAATTGGTGGAAATTCAGAGTTTTTGAAAACTAAGCCAGATCTAAACCAAACTCTGCATTTTTGGAGGGTCAGATTCAGACCTTAGCCTAGTTTAAGTAGGTGATTAATTTTGTCCCTGAATTGTCTTACTGCAGTGAATAGAAAACTTGATGTGACTCAAGGTACTCACACACTGAACATTTTTATATGTCTGTCAGTAGGATTGGAGTTCTCAGAACTGAGACTACATCTGAACTGGAACTTGGAACTTGAGAGTTTTAGAAGAAATACTGGTAGTTCAGCAACTCCTGCTGTTCTTAGTAGTCTGAAGAGACTTGTATGTCTTCTGAGGTTTTCAAATAGAGTAAAACGGATAAGTTGTAGTCTGTCTGTCAATCCTCTCCACAATAACTTCAACCTGTTTACTTGTTTAATTACGTTTAAAAATATGGGTCTCAATGAACTGTCGTTCCTAAAAGTTTTACCAGAATTGTCCGTGCCTTGCTGTTTGCGGATGTGACAGGAGCACTATTGTGTTGCAAGTCAGACAGATTTAAGGCCAGTGAAGGATAAGGATGTCTTCAAATGAACTGTTTTGTTTTGGAAAAGGCTGAGAAGTTTTCTGTCTCCATGTTTTACTAGTTCATTATGTTCCTGAGTAGGTTGTTACTCAGCCACTCAAGTAGATGAAGCCCCAAGAGATGGTTAACTCTGAACCTCTGAGACCTACCTGATGCTAGTTTGGTGTACAGTAATAGATAACCCTTCCCTTGTGGACGTGTTCTGCAATGTCTGGCTGTGTCCCCTGTGTCACCACTGCAGAATCAAGGTGCTGTCTCTTCAGGTTGACTTGTCTTCAGCTCTTTCTTGAAGGACTGAAGTACATCACAATCTTTCAGTCTTGTAACTTACCTGCAGGGCAGGCTATTGCTGCTTACATGTGTACTGATGCTTCCCTAGGCCATTTCATGTTTCCTTTTTCCTACAGAGGAGTGGACAGATTAGGAACATCCTTATTTGAGCACATAAGCCACAGCCTTCTAGGGCGTCCTTTGTCTCAAAAGCTGGCTGCTTTTATTGTGGGACTGCGAAATGGAGGGGTGCTTCTCTCAGGAGGAAAGGTACACATTTCACTACTTCCATCTTGAAACCCTTCCATATGGTTTTCCGTAGTAGCAAAATGGTTTTCATTAGTTTTCTTTGATACCATGAAAATTCCAAAGAATAAAGAACAAGCTGAAAAAAGCAGTTAACTGAAGTAATTCAGCAAAACATTATCTTATGTATACAGATTATATGCACGCTTCATCAATATATGTATATTCATATTTCCTGTGTGTATATTTATATATAATGTAAGTTTTAAAGATTGCTATCAGTGTGTTTTCAGTTTGTTCCCGTAATCTAGTTTGTGTTTGTGTTTGTTCCCGTAATCTAGTTTGTGTTTCTCCTGTGTTCTAACATAAAATGGCAGTGGAGTTCATACTATTATTTCACTGTTGCCTCTTACAATGATCCATTTATTACTATGGGTATTCCATGGAAACCAGCAGATGTCTTAACCCTGAACTCAGTGGAATCAGAACACTGTGTGTAGTAGACATATCCACTCTGAATTTTTACTTATTTCACTCTAGGGCTTTGGTCTCTAGCAAGTGGTACAAGGACAGAATGCATATATACCTTTGGTGGGGAATAAATCCAGCGTGTGTACAGCTTTCCAAGCTTGTTTACTGGTGTGCACTGTGACAAAACCACAAAACCAGAAGGAACTGCTTCTGTCAATTTACATTAGCTCACATTTTTTTTTGTAGGGAAGTGGAAAGTCAACACTAGGAAAGGCCATCTGCAAAGAAGCTTTCAATAGACTGGATGCTCATGTAGAAGTAATTGATTGTAAAGCATTAAGAGGTATGATTAGTATTTTTTTAATCTCAAATGGTTGCTGTGTGATAGACGCACGGTTATGAAGTTACTATATTTAGTCTTATAATAATTATAATAAATTTTGTCTTATAACAATTTTTCTAGTACTATTGTTGCCTTTGCAAGGATATTTGATGCCACACAATTAGTATCTTCAGCAGTCTCATGAAAATAAAGCTGCTTTAAGATTGTCACACTTCTATCAGTTTCTGTCCCACATACCACTACCAAATACAAACTGTGTTTGCTGTGCTTATTTCTAATTGCTACAAAATAGGAAGAAGCTGCAAGTGGAACTGTGTTTTTTTCAGCTGTGCTCTCTTTTTGTTGCAGTTTATTTTATTTTTTTTTTGACATGGCCTTAAGGTACGCCAGGGGAGGTTTAGACTGAATGTCAGGAAGAGATTTTTCACAGAGAGAGTGATCGCTCATTGGAATGGACTGCCCAGGGAGGTGGTGGAGTCGCTGTCCCTGGAGGTGTTTAAGAGAAGACTGGATGAGGAGCTTAGAGACATGGTCTAGCTGGGGGTGTTGGGCTGGATGGTCCTGTGGGTCCCTCCTGGCTCGGAGTGGCCTGTGCACCTGTGAGGGAACTGCGTTTATGTTCACCACTCTGGGGTGTGCGTTCGATCTCTGTACGGGTGTTAGATGGTGAGTTGGACTAGATGATCCTTGTGGGTTCCTTCCAACTCATAGTATTCTGTGATTCTGTGATTCTGTGAAGCAAGTGTTAACAAGCCGCAGGTGTTACAGGATACCTGTATTACTTCGTGGAAGAATGCCACAAGCACCAAGGGGGCAGCAAAGAACCAACTGAAACTTGATCATGAGGGCATATTTACTAACTCAGTATAGTTGTCAATAGTCATCTAACACTCGTGATTATAGATGATGAGATGAGTCCTGAGGTTTTGTGACTTCAAAGTAAGCATTTGGCACAAAGATGGAACAAGTCACAAAAGGATTTTTTTGCTCTTCATTTGCTTGCTTTTCTCAATAGTCTTGCTGTTACAGGGGCAGAAGATACTCAACTGTTTTCTTACAGAGCCCTTAGATTGCATGTATGTATTCTTTTTGCATAAGTCCCTACTAAAGTTCTTGCTCCAGAGAAAAGGGAAAGATTGCTAAAGTGCTGGGTCCTTTGTTCTGGAAATTTCTTCCAATTGCAGGACTCTTCAGTAGCTATTTGAGAGTGCTGCTGATACTGTTATGGTTTTAACTGTCTGGGTACAACGAAATCCACTTTAGTACAGTGGTAAGTGTCCCCACCTGGCGTGTGGGAGACCTGGGTTCAAGTCCCACCAGGGAGACAGTGTTAAGAGTTGGACTTGATGATCCTTGTGGGTCCCTTCCAACTCAGAATATTCTGTATATGAACAGCAGTTTCTGAAATTAGACTTCTAGGCTTCTAGAGCAGTTAGTGAAAGATGAGAACCTCATTTTAGGATATGTGGATCCTTCTAGTACTCCTGATAGAAGATGTAGGCTCTTCTCTTTACTGATTGCTGACTCTGGTTTAATCTTGGTACCTGGATTTACAGGTGCAAAGTTAAGCTAGACAAATCAAAACACAGAATCACAGAATATTATGAGTTGGAAGGGACCCACAAGGATCATCTAGTCCAACTCACCATCTAGCACCCGTAAGGAGACCGAGAGCACATCGCAGAGTAAAAACATTGTAGTATTATGTAAGCAAGATGTGGTTAGTCTGATTTTTTTCCCCTAATATGTTCTGTCATTAATATTTTGTTTTAGGAAAAAAATTAGTAAACATAAGGAAAATTCTGGAAGAAGCTTTTTTAGAGGCAGTGTGGAGACAGCCATCCATTCTTTTGATGGATGATCTTGATCACATTGTTGGAGTACCTTCTACACCAGAGCATGAGAACACCCCTGAAACTCTTCAGAGCAATAGACTTGCTTATGGTAATACTGTGCTACCACTGTGTCTGGATGCAAAGATAATGTAACTTAGAAATGTCTTGCACTTGAATTGTCCTGTCCTACCTGAACAATTCTGTCTGTGTCATTATTGTCTCTGGACCACGTGATATTCAGGCAGGGATTCACAAATATGGTATGTAGGCCATTTGTGGACCCCTAGCTGAGTCCAAATAGTCCCCCCTGGTGCCTGGAGTAGTGCCCAGCAGTCCTTCCACCACTGCTGCTGCTGGTGATGCCTGTTGTCAGTGCCACTGCCAGTGGTAAAGACTTCTCTTTTCTTTTTTCACATTGTGCCTACACTCAAATACACTACAGTTGATTACAAAACTGCAGATAAATCTCTGACAATTATTGATAATTGGATTTTGCAGTTTCTATAATTACAGTGATATATAAAACAGACTTACTGATACTTAGAGTCAACTTCTAGTGAGAACTAACTTCTACGCAATATAACAAGTACAATGATAAAGAACATCTGCTTTGTTATATAATGTAATAATCCACAGGTGTTAAAAATAAGATGATCAGTTGTATTTTATTATCCTATATACAGCTCCTTTCTATTCCTGAATATCTAGGCAGGCTTAAGTTGCAAATGAAATTTATATGATCAAGATTAATAAAACCATAGCAAAAATATCTTCAATTTTTTAGCTTACTTTAAGGGAATGAGTATAATTTTTACTGCATTACTTTTGAAGTTGAGAAAAATCTTACTATAATTTCTTCTTTTAAAATGTGCTGTTGAGTTACATGCAGAATTGTTTGGGTTTCTTACTACTTTATTTACAGGTATAATGCATACAACAGAGCTTGAGTTTTAAAGATTGTTCCTTGAAATGTACCTTGCATCCTTAATTTCTCTTACTTTCATGTATCACTTTTTTCTTAGAATGCTTAAGCTTAGCATATATTTTTATTCTTACAACTTTCCCCTTTTTGTTTGTATGGAGGGAATAGCAGCACGCATGAAAATTCATGTTCAGTATTCTGTGTTAGACACCATCAGTGATGTTACAAAACCAGCTTTTCAAGAGCACTTCTGTGTCCTTTTGTTAATGGAATCTACTGTCCTACAGAAAATCACAGCTTTTATTCTAATTTAAAAAAACAACTGTAAACTTGGGAATAAAAATACTCTAAGCTGTTACATTTTGTGTGCCCTAATGCTGCTCTCCAATACAGTAAAAATGTCTGTTCTGAAATGCAGAATCTTTTGTTATTTTGCAACTCATGGGGCAATGTCTTCTGTGTTCAGTTTTGAAAGATCTAATTAAAGAAGTTATTTCCATGGGGAGTATGATTGCATTAATTGCCACAAGTCAGTCTGAACGTTCCCTTCATCCTTCCCTGGTTTCAGCACAAGGAACTCACATATTCCAGTGCTTCAAATGTATCCAGTCTCCAGATCAGGTAAATTCAAGTAAAATGGTTTAAATGTTGTTTGCCTTTCCATCAGCCTCAAATATGATGCTGGAGCAGCTGCAAAAATAGTAGGTTACACCTGAAGATGAGGAAAAAAATCTGGAAATCTTAGAAGTTTGTTCATGGTGCTTAAATACCTCAAAACTTGCATCTGTCATTATAAAGTTTAATAAAAAAATTGAAAGTAATCCAGTGGAAACTCCCAGTTGTCCCCACCCTCTGGTGTATTCAGAGTGTACTTCAGGTGAACATAAAACAAGTCAATTTGTCTAACAGGTGAGATTGGCATGTTACATGCTAAAGGAGCAGCTTTTTAAAAACATACAAGTCACCACAGTTAGATAAATTAAATTAAACCTGTTTTTTTCATAGGTCAGAGAAATAAGTATGACCCTGGAAAGTGTGTTTTAAAAGTGTTATTAAAACTAAATGTTTATTTTAAGGGGAGAATTATGGTTTTCTATATTAAATTGAGTATAGTCCATTTTGAAAAGAAAAATCGATATGGAAAAGAATAAACAGTATTAACTTTGTTGCAGGAGGAAGCAACAGGAGCAGGAGGAAGGTGCTTTGAGCCCCTGTGTGTCCCCATGACTTGTTAGTATTTTGTTAGATGGAGAGTAGCTTTCTCCCACCCCCTGCAAGTCTGCTTTTATTATTTTTAGTACAAATACACGTGTAAGGATTAAATATCTCAAAAGATACCCAACTATCTGAAGTATTTTTATCTAATGCAATGTATTGGATCTCAAAAATCTTCTCGTACTGACAAAGTGTAAGATGTTCCTTTTCCTGTGAAACATTAAAAATGGATGTAAACCAGTTGAATCTGGGGGTGGAGCGTTGTTTTGTTATTATTGTTGGATTTCTGGTAGCTGTGGTGAGGTAAATACTTGAAGGTATAAAACTGGTGAATTTATTGAAATGCACCTGAAGAACTAGCTTTTATTTTGGTTCATGCCTGACCAGGTTTTGTGATTGGAAGGTTTGGTGACCTTCCAAGTATTATTTTGTTGTGAAATTTTAGTAACTTACATGTATTTACTCTTTGAATTCATGAACTTCATATAAATAGTAACCTCTGTATAAGCTTGCTGCACATTCTGTTTTTCAGAAGCAAAGATGTGAAATGCTGTATTCCATAATAAAGAAGAAACTGAATTCTGATCTAAAAAACTTCTCTGATCTTGACCTCCAACGTATTGCAAAGGAAACAGAAGGTTTTGTTGCCAGAGATTTTACTATGTTGGTTGATCGTGCCATTCACAGCTGTGTTTCTAACCAGCGTGCTTTGGATAATGGTGGTATGTTGACAACAAAATCTCTTATTTCATTGTCTTCCTTCTGTTATCCAGAACTGGTGAAGTACTACAGAAACAAAAAGAATATGTTTAATGTTTAAAGTTTATTTATTATCTATTGTGAGGAATTTGTTACTGGTAGTCTGTGTATTATTTTGTTGTTGTTGTTCAGGATGTGCGGTTGCTCTGCTTCTAAGCAGAATTGAACCTGTCAACTGTGGATTTTGAGAAAGCTCTGAAAGATTTTACTCCATTAGCTCTGAGAAGTGTCAACCTTCATAAACCTAAAGACCTTGGCTGGGACAGGATTGGTGGCTTAAAAGATGTGAAGCAAATACTCACAGATACCATCATGTTACCTGCAAAGGTATCAAGTTCTTCTGAATTAGTTGAATTTTGTACATAATGTTAGTCAGGAAAGAATGATTTTAAAGGTGTTACACAGTATTTGATAGAAAGGTCGCAGGTATGATTTTAAACTACTCTTGTAGCTTTCTACTCTTCAACTGTCTTCAGCTACTAGAAAACTTTCTCCTTCCCCTTTCCTCTTTCAAATACAAAAGGCAGTGGCTTGAGCTTTACTGCAGATCAGTTGTGTTGCTCTAGAACGTTTGCAGTATTGCTACACTCTAGCAGGGTTTATGATTGGGCTCTGTAATGATTAACACTTCCAGCTGTCTTCTGCAGTGCTTTTGCTAGTGGAGTATTTTCTTTTGGGTGAATTTCAATCCATCAATCCCCTTTTATTTTTCCAGTATCCAAAATTATTTGCAAACTTGCCCATACGACAGAGGTCAGGAATCTTGCTGTATGGAGCACCTGGAACAGGAAAAACACTGTTAGCAGGAGTAGTTGCAAAAGAGAGTGGAATGAATTTCATCGGCATCAAGGTAGCTTTATTTTATTAACTGAATGAAATAACGTAATACCTGAAAGCATGTCCTTGTGAGGGCAAAATACCAAAGTAAGAAACTCACGTGTAATACTCTGCATGTGTCTGGATATCCCACTATCTGATTTCTGGAACTTCACAGTTTTATTACTGAGATGATTTTTTTTTTTTTAAGACTTATTCATTAGGCAGAATGGTAACATTTAATCAGATGGTCTTAGTTTCTTACTTTTTTATGAAAAGACCCCAGATTTTGATTCCACTGGATGATGAAGTTGAGCAATGTATTTAAAATATATTTTTAAATACAGTGTAAACCTTTGCCTTGTGATACTCTAATACATGTTCTGTTATATATAAAAATGGAACATTAGTACACAAAATCTATGCTGATGTTGAATTACACATTAAAACTAATAAACATTTAGTGAGGGTTCACTGATTTTTTTTTTTTTCTTTTAGGGACCAGAGCTGCTCAGCAAATACATTGGTGCAAGTGAACAAGCAGTTCGAGATATCTTTAACAGGTTTGTTTTGTAAAGATCTGTGATATTATCAATTAATTTTTTTTGTTAAAGCACTAAGAAGTAATTCTGTTATCTGAGGAGAGACATGGCATCAGATCACAGTAGCATCTGGAATAATCAGTTGTGGTGTACCTATCTATGCTGTGCCTGTCCTGCCAGGTTCAGCCTGAGCATTGTTATTTAAGAGCTGCGTGTGTTGGCTCCGATCAGGAGTGTGCTTTGGAAGCTGAACTCCCAGTTGTCTCCATTTACAGCACATTGGATCACATTAGAGAACTGTATTGGAAAACACATGCTGAATTCCTTTCATGTGATTCCAGAAGACAGTCAGGTTTGCCCAGCACACTCAATACATAGGATCATATTAGACTTTGTGTTGAGGTCCTCAGTGTTGTTGGGGTTTTTTTCACTTCCAAAGCAGGTACAAGGTTATGTCATTAAAATGAGCAGTGATTCCATTGCCATCCAGTTCTTCAGAACCTCTTAAAATCTACAGAAAGCAGATTTTGTATTCTCTCACTAAAGATAACTGTTCTCTGAAGCAGTAAACAATTACCTTTAATATTTCTAAGCAATTTTACCTGTGACTGAAACTTAAACAGACTATAAATATTGCCTCTTTTTTTTTCCCTTTCAGAGCTCAGGCAGCTAAGCCTTGTATTGTTTTCTTCGATGAGTTTGATTCTATTGCTCCTCGCCGAGGTCACGACAACACAGGAGTTACTGACCGAGTGGTTAACCAACTGTTGACTCAGTTAGATGGTGTTGAGGGCTTACAAGGTAACAATTCATCTGTGTGCTCCTTTTTGTGCAGAAGTTTAGCTGATGTTAATGGCAATTTTCTGCACTTTCCCAAGGGGTTTATGTGCTGGCTGCTACTAGTCGCCCGGATTTGATTGACCCTGCTTTGCTGAGGCCAGGTCGACTGGATAAGTGTGTGTACTGTCCGCCTCCTGATCAGGTGAGGAAACAAATACAGTTGTACCTCAACTATTCACACATTCACTGCTTCAGCTATTCACGAGAAATTTCACTGCAAGTCCTAATTGGTTATTCACTAATATGTCCCATCGATGCATGTGCGGTTGCTCTGCTTCGGAGAGGGCAGCGCCGCCACTCCCTGCAGGGTGAGACTGGCATGGCCCATGGAGTGGGTGGGCAGCTCCTCTTGCTCACTGGGGACAGCCACACATCACTGTCTTATGAGTGCTGCGGATGTTACGTGGTGTTTATAAGTCCCATGGCGCCTTTAGAGGTGCCACAGTCCCTTTCCCACTTCTGTATGTCTCCGTGACTGGTCCCTATCGGGAAAGGCTTATACAACGAAGCTGTGGCATGCCTCAGGGCACACGGGGATGCTTTGGTGCGGACGGGCACTGAGACTCAGTGCAGCTGTGCAGAAGTCGCGGCCGCCCCTTGTCACTCTTAGCCTAGCTGGGAGGCTGTGCTCTGACTTCTCCAGTGTCTGTTCCAGCACCACAGCCCTACAGCCTCCTGCCCCTGCCGCTGGCAGCTTGGCCACAGCCATTTGATAACATTAAACCATTGAGAAATTCTGTATAAAAACCTGTTTCCGCAGATATAACTGGGTATTTAGAGAAGTTTATTTCCCTTCATACTGCATTTGGTTAGGGGTAGTATCTTCCTAGTATTAGAGTAGTAGCTTTAAAAAGAGAACCTTCCTTCCTCATAGAGGAACTTGCTTGTAATAGGGCCAAAGCACCATCTAGCAATCAGGACAAGGAAAGTAACAGGTTGCTTTACTGACATTTTTTTTCCCTTTTTTACAGAATTCACGCTATGAAATCTTAAAAGCTCTCAGTCATTCCCTGTCCTTGGCAAATGATGTGGACTTTCAGGATTTGGCAGCGAAAACAGAACAGTTCACAGGGGCTGACCTAAAAGCTCTATTGTACAATGCTCAGTTAGAGGCGCTTCATGCTAACTTAAGTTTAGGTTTAACACAGGTAAATAAAACTGATATAAAAGAAATCTCTCCTCTTTTTATGTTGGTATGTTTGAAAGGGTTCATATTATTCATGTTTTTTTAGCAAAATTATCTTTAAGATTTAATTTTATTTTATAAGGAGAATTAACATGTTTGCAGAAAAATAAAAAGTAACAAATTAGTTTAAATACTTCTTAAACATGTTCATTTTATGATAGATGTTTAATGTTGAACAGATGTATGTAAGCCCAAATCTGTTTATCACAGTTGTGAGGAACGACTGACATCAATAGGAGGGATCCCACTGAGTTTCTTAGGAATGACTAGCAAATTTGGGTTTCTGATGGCACATTTTGGGTGATGGAGGAAGCAAGAAGTTGGTGGGTTTTGCAGAGTTGTTCCAACAGATTAAGTTTGATTGGAGTCAAAAGAAAAGTGGCAAGAGGATTGTGATACCTGAAATGGCCTGCTCTGGTTCATCGTCCAGGCACCAACTAGTACTTGCACTTCCAAAGTACAGAATCCCACCCTTGATCTTTACCCCATATGTGACTGACAGGTCCTTTCCTCTTGTAGCCTCTCTCAGTCACCACTTTTCACATTTTTAATGCCTGTTCTATCTGGAAAGGGAGGACATGGCTTCCACTGCTCGGAGACCAAAGAGAAGGGTTGGATCAGGGATGCAAAAGCAAGGAGACATCTCGAGTTCCTTTGCCCCTGCTGTTACCAAGGAGTGGTGCTCTGGTTGCAACATTTTGTATTGGGAAGGATCTCCAGCACACCTTCCCTAACACTCCCTTCATTTGTAGCATCAGTAATTAAGTAGTTAATACCTCATGATTATCAATCATAAGAAAAGGCCATTTTCTGAAGCAGAGGTCTCCCGAGTGGTGTGCACAAGACAGTCCATCAAGGTGCAGGAAGAAAATATAAGAACTTCAATAGTAAATGTATATAAACTGTGGATATACTTGGTGGAGTGTGTTCAGAAATTTCTTACTGATAGAGGTGTACAATCAAAAGGTTTGCAGACACCAGTCTAAAGCAACAACTGTCATTTCCACATCAGCACTTGAAGTGTGTTGGCTATGAATAAATGTGAGTACAGCAATTAGGCACTGGAAAAGTAGACTCACTTCAATATCCTAAATTGCCTGTAGGGAAAGGTTGGGACAGAACTGATAGACATACAACAGATGATGTACATATT
Organism: Pitta sordida; assembly: GCA_013390025.1. Classification (NCBI taxonomy): domain Eukaryota; kingdom Metazoa; phylum Chordata; class Aves; order Passeriformes; family Pittidae; genus Pitta; species Pitta sordida. Next base: position 72,146 of record WEKX01008045.1, read on the forward strand.
TCCGAACACTTGCTGTTTCTGAGAGTCAGCTGTAATAAATAAAAGCATTAAGATTATCACTCAAATTACTTTTCTATTATGAAGACACAAAGTTTTACTTAAAAGCATTGGATTTTCCTAGCAAAATATTTGGAAAATTACTCAGAGAAAGACAGATTACTAGAGTAAAATGTAAATCAGTTCTTGTATTTATATTGTATATGAATTTTTTTCATGTATTTCAGATTGCACTTTCTATTGTTCTATTCTAATGTTCTGTTCTTTGTCATAGGATTTTGGATCTACTTCTGATAGTGACTTCAGTCTCTCTTCCATGGTTTTTCTAAACCACAGCAGTGGCTCAGATGATTCAGCAGTAGATGGAGAAGCAGGGCTAGAGCAATCTCATATTTCCTTAGACATGTCTGACTTGCTTCCGGAAGACCCAAGGTCCAACATGTATCGTCTTTATTTTGGAAGCTCTTACGAATCAGACCTGGGAAATGGAACTCCTTCAGAACTGGTAAATTACTTACTTAATGTTGTATTTTGTGAATGTTGTGAAGCAGACAAACTGAACTAGGTATAGTATGGTTTTATAAATACAATGTTGTCTGCTTTGACCCTCAGACTGTCTTCAGTCTACACCTTGTGGTCCACAGCAAGGAAGGGGATGGAAGGATGTGATCTGACAAAATATAATGTGGACTTTTTTGCAACTTCGCAGGACTTTAAAATCAAAATCCAGAACTACTGCTTAATACCTTATAATGAAGCAAACAGGGTCAAATGGCTTGTTCCCTTCTAAAGCTTAATACTAAAAGAGTTTTTAACTTTTCTGAGTGTTGGTTTGTTTTTTGGTTTTTCTTTTAACTAAGTTTTAGTACTAAATGACCACCTAGCTTTCAAGAATTAAGTTGCAGTCCTAAGAATCAACGAACCTTATTCTGTTTTAACATGTGCTGATAGAATAATCTGACTATGGAATTGTGTAAAGAAGAGAACTGAACCTTAGCTTGTATCAATGTTCTTATGGAGCAGAATTCCTGATGCACAGAAAGCAGCACATTCTCTGGCCAGCTTGAGGCAGGGATGTGCATGTTGGCTGCCCAGGACCTGCACAGTGAGCAGCTGCCAGCTTGTTTTGCTTGGCTGACAGGTCAGCAAAACAGAGTAAGATTGCTTCCAAGCTCCTTGTGGTGAACAGATGATTTCAAAATTTGTGTGTGATCCATGGTACATTCATTTTCAAAATCTGATGTAGAGCTGTTACTACAAGTAGTAATCAAAGTTCTTAGATTCTTGTTTTCGAAACTGTCTTGCATTGTTTCTTTAAGCCAAAAATAACTTATCTTGACATTGGAGAATTAATTATTGACTGCTAAGGTGCTTTGGTAGGTTTTATCTCGCATTATAGATGATAAGTGTTGGATTAATGTACCTTTAGGCACTTCAGTTTTCTTCTGGCTGTGAACATGCTTCAGCAAGGCTACAAGGATTTTGATCTCCTACAGTTGTTGAATTTGAAAGGTGCATGTTTTAACAAGTGCACAAAGAATTTGGAGGTGATGAATGTTTAAATTCCAAAGCAATTCCAGAGCTAACTAAGTAAATTTGCCCAGATTTGAGAGCAACAGACTTTGATAAGTAGATAAAACAATGGATTTAGCAGATCTTCATTGTTTTTGAGATGGGCCATTGTGCAAATATTTACATGTTTTCCAGAAATTAAACACTTCATTTTCAATGCCCAAATACCTGGGCAAGTTACCTTAAATCTTCCTGTTAAAAGAATTATGTGTGATGTACAGTGATCCTGCATATTCACAGCTCACATATCCACGGATTCAATTAATCGCGGTTGGATTTTCAGTGAGTTGTGAGACCGCACACGTGCGCAGAATGTCCTGGACACTGGATTTCGCGGCTGGGAAGCACCAAAGGGCACTTCCTCTGCTTTAATGAGGTGCTACAGTGTGAGCCACACTCCCAGGACCGCCCCTCCAGACCTTATTAGTGGAGGGTGTGTGACCGCAGGTGGAGAGTGGCTGAATATTCATGGGCTCAGTATCTTCACGGATTTCATAACTCGTGCGACCTGCCCAGACCCGACTCCCAGCGAATTCGGGGGGATCACTGTATTTCAAAGGGAAAAATTGTACATATTTCAAAAAGAAATATTTTTTGCCAGTGGAGGCAAAGTTTACACTGAATTGTAGGCTAATTCTTGATGATGGAGTAGCTCTTTTGGATCCACACTGAGTTAAGGTGTTTCTCCTTGTGGTCAATATAGAGCTCCTTGTGTTTGTCTGGACCAAACTCCATGACTTATGACTTTACCAGCCTGACTCAGAGAGATGCAGCATCCTCACAACCTTCAGTGGTTATAGCAGCTTCTCAAGAAGGATCCCTGGAGAACAACCAGGAGCAACAAACAGAGCCCCTGAGGACAGAAGTCGGTGCTATCAAAGCCAATCACAGAAGCAAGAACGGAGTATGCCTTTTTTATCTATTATTATATAGTCTTAACAGTTCTCTAGTGTTTTTCCACACTTCTTGGTATTTCAACAAATAATTCCTGCAATATTAAATGTAATGTAACAAAAATAGAAAAGTGATAGTTTGAGGAAAGTAAGGCAGATGTTAACATTTATGTAACTAAACAGCTATTTCTGTGTTATTACTATGGTGCAGGGGGGATGATGTGACTGCTTGTATAAAACATTTGTCTGTACGTGTCATGAGGAGGCTCCAGAGTTAGTGATACTGCTGGCACTGTGTTTCTGTGGTAATTTTTCATTGTCTGTTTTCAAGGAGGACAGCACCCTTAATCAGCCTGCCAAGACCACTGTAATTATTACCCAGTCCCATCTGATGACTGCACTTCAGGGTATGAGACCATCCATTAGTCAAGATGACTGGAAGAATTTTACTGAACTGTAAGTAGTCCTTTTTTTTATATTTGTGAATTCAGTGGAGATCAGAAACACAATACTTTTAAATAAATGGCAGCAGAGTTGAATAACTCCTTGCATCAATTTTTTTCAGAAAATTTAGATACTGGGAAAAGAAAAATATTTTTTCTGTGAATCATCTTTTACTGTTTTTTGTTAATGTAGGATCTAGAAATCACAGACCAGAAACCCCTTTTACTATACTAAGAGCTTTACCAGTACAAAGAGGCACCAATTCTCTAAGGCTTAGAGCTACGTCCTTCCTGCTCCCACTTAGTAGTAGCCCTTCATAATTTCAAATTGCTGGAGTTTGACTGTCTGTAATGGTCTCTGTAGCTGCCATGTTTGGGAGAAGGCAGGAGTCTGTAGAAGTATAAAAATACTGAAAAGGAGAATGTGTTTCCTTAGACTTGGAAGTGACTGCAGTGGAAGAGCTGGGGAAAAAAGGAAGCAGGGCAGAGAGCAATCCTGAGTGAGATGTGTGGGTGAAAACTGTCTAGGTCCCCAGGTCTGAGAAGACATGCACTCTTTATTTCCATAAAAATGTACTAAAACACCTGTAGTTCTGTGTTGCATTAATGTGCATCTGCAGACGCATCTGCATTTCATAAGAATTTTCTAATATCTTTTGCCAGGTATGATAATTTCCAGAATCCCAAGAAGAGGAAAGGACAAGTTGGCTCCACATTAAGACCAGGACAAAAAATTACTCTAGCTTAGTAACTTGTATTTGTTTGTAATTGCCAAGTTGTAACTGGAAATGACAAATGTGATTAAATCAGATTATTTATATTCATATGGATTTATTAATGCAGCAGTTGAAGATAAGTTTCTTTTAAATTTACATGCTGTAAAATTGTCACATTTTATTTTCAAGAAAATTATCTTCCTGCAGGTTATTAAATTCTTTGAGAGAACATGAGTTACATTCTGTCCCGTTGTTTATCACATAAACTTTTAAATTTTGGGTTTTATCAATATAGTTGCCAAAACCTAACAATGATTTCCTATCCCTGTTTATTTCCTCACAAAAAGTAGAATCTGTTCAAATAAACTGTAATATCTAGTGGTGGAAATGTTTTTTAAAAAAGTCTATGAAGCCGTTCTCTAAAGGCCTTTGGTGAGCCTAGAGGAGGATCATCCTTCGTGTGTTCATGCAGCTGGCCCAAGAGCTATAGCAAAAAAAGATGAAGATCACAGAATCACAGAATCACAGAATCAGTAAGGTTGGAAAAGACCTTAGAGATCATCGAGTCCAACCTATCACCTATTACCTAACCTAGCCAAACCTGTTACCTAACCTATTACCTAATTACCTAACCTGTTGCCATCCTGCTACCAACACACCATCCTACCTATAACACACTACCCTAATATCTAGGTCATGCCACCAAGTACATCATCCAACCTTTTCTTAAAAACCTCTAGGGACGGTGACTCCACCACCTCCTTGGGCAGCCCATTCCACTGTGAGATCACCCTCTCTGTGAAAAAGTTCCTTCTAATGTCCAGTCTAAATCTCCCCTGACGCAGTTTAAGACTGTGTCCTCTTGTTCTATCACTTGTAGCCAGAGTGAAGAGACCAACACCCAGCTGGCTACACCTCCCTTTCAGGTAGTTGTAGAGAGCGATAAGGTCTCCCCTCAGCCTCCTCTTCTCCAGACTGAACAACCCCAGCTCTCTCAGTCGCTCCTCATAGGGCTTGTGTTCCAGCCCCTTCACCATCTTTGTCGCCCTTCGCTGGACCCGCTCAAGGATCTCAACATCCCTCTTAAACTGAGGAGCCCAGAACTGGACACAGTACTCAAGGTGTGGCCTAACCAGTGCCGAGTACAGGGGGAGAATAACTTCCCTAGTCCTACTGACAACACTATTCCTGATGCAGGCCAGGATACCATTAGCTTTTCTGGCCACCTGGGCACACTGCTGCCTCATGTTAAGTTTTCTATCCACCAGCACTCCCAGGTCTCTTTCCACCTGATCATCCTGCAGCCACTCCAACCCCAGCCTATAGTTCTGCATGGGGTTATTGTAACCGAAGTGTAGGACCCGACACTTAGACTGGTTGAACCCCATGCCATTGGTTTCAGCCCATCTAGCCAGCCTGTCAAGGTCCCTCTGCAGAGCCCTCCTACCCTCCACCAGATCGACATTTATCCCCAGCTTAGTGTCATCTGCAAACTTGCTAATAACAGACTCCATCCCTTCGTCCAAATCATCAATAAAGATATTGTATCTTGTTTTCTGCCACTATTTATTAATCAGAAGAATATGAAGTTGCATTTCACAAGTACCTTCTTATCCCTACCTTTTGTTCTTGGAAGCTGTTAAAAACATTTTTGCTACATGAAAGCTTTCTAGTGTCACATCCTGAAATTATTCACGGCTGTTCTCTTGCATGGAAAATGTATTAAGGAGTTGTCTTCCTCAGGTGATACATAGATAAGTGGGTCTTAACAGAAGAGAGGGAAAGAAGGAGGGGGCAGGAAAGAAGACTAGAGGTGTTTGCCATGAGACTGTATGACTCTTTCACAGCATTTTCCTGGGAGGTTTAGCTTCATTGTTTTTTCACTAATCATCCTTCTCTGCCATTTACCTTCCTGAGGTAGGCACTTTGTCAATTAGAAGACAGATTTTTTTGGTGGTTTTTCATAGGTGCTGTGTGCCTTTTCACACCAGTATTGCTTTGGGCCATTGGGTGTTACTGCCCTTTGGTGAGATAATGTGTCTCTGCTTCCTCTGATCACTTCCTCAGGCACATTGGTAGTAGCAGCTTCCTTAAGCTGCTCCTAAATGTTTGGTTATAGGGTGCCACTTCATGTTCCAATTTCTCATTCAATTCTGAGGTGTACTACGCAGTACACTGAAGTGTCAGTAATTACAGTGATCCCCAGAGTTTCATGGGTCACCAAGTCCCCTCCCCTCCCGCAAAGCCCCTTTTCTGTGACAATAGAAAGCTTATGCAATAGAAATAAAAGACTATGCAGTTAAGCCCTGCCCATTGCCCCACCCCTGTCAGCTCCAGAGCACCACATGGCTTTCCCAGGACTGGAATGCACCCTGAGCTGGCCCAGGAGATTGAAGGGAATGGCTTCTGCCCATTCCCATCCAGGGAGTCCCGAGCTTCCTGCCTTTTGCTGCCGTACCTAGCCCAGAAACGCCGTGGGAGCCGGCACTGCCAGGAGCCTTGGAGGCAGCAACCGCCCCTCCAAGCAGAGCTGAGCAGGGCTGAGTCTTCTGCCACTGTTTATTCCCTGGAGTGTTCATGCTGGGGTTTATCGGGGCGGGGGTTGGTGTTTAAAATCAACTGTGTATAAACATGGTGTGCAAGCTGGGGTTGTCATGGCTGCAGGGACCTTGGGGAAACTGCTCCCTCTGCCACCCTGGTGGAGCTGGGAGTGCTCCGGGGCTATGAGGGTGGGGCAAGGAGAGTGGCTTATTTACATATTCATGAACTCTATCTTCATGGCATTATCTGTGCATGCCCAGATGCGACTTTTTGTGGAAAAATGAACCGTGAAGGATTGAACCCGCAAAGAGCAAAATGTGAAGAGGCAAGGGTTTACTGTAGAAGGACACATCATATTCACCATGTGATTATATTGTTCACTGCTGTCTGTATGTAGTTTTTATTCCCAGGGCCAAATAACTTATAATTTGCCTTTTTATTCTTGCAGCCTTATGCTGGTGAAGCCTTTATGGATACACTACAAGCCTTGGCTTGAAGAAGTTAATCCTCCTGATTTTCTCATTCTCACTAAACTATTGCTATTTGCTCATGCTCAGTTCTTGCTTCAGTAGGTTCTGAAACTGAAAATCCTTATTGCATTACTACAAAACTCCTCTGTTGTTGATGCCGCTGTGCCATCTACAGTAGTACATATTTTTTAAAGGTGGGTATGTATTTGTTTAGCATTAGAGCCATGCCCAAGATTACCTCTAACCTTGCATTCACCTTTCTTACATCATGGTGTCCTTTCTTGTTCGTCATGTTTTAAATGGCTGTAGAGGTGAATATGAAGAGGGGTTGAGCAGAGAAGCACTTTGCTACAAAGGAGAGAGTTATTCCCTGTCAGATGCTCCTTGGTAACTGGTATTTACACCGTGGGAAATGTAAGATACTTTTAATTAGTTTGTCTTTTGACAGAAATGGGCCAAGCTCCATGGATATTGTTAATGCAATTGTTAATGAAATGCAAAAGCTGTCAAACTATAACTAGTTACTTTGCTTTGGTTATATGTCAAAACTCCAAAATTTCATGGATTGGGTTTTTAATTTACTTTTTCAGGTCCAGTAAGGAGGTTGTAGGAAGGTGGGGGCCAGTCTCTGTTCCTGGATAAAAAGTGACAGGACCAGAGGAAATGGCCTCGATTTGTGCAAGGGGAGGTTTAGACTCGGTATTAGGAAAAATTTAAAGGGTGGTCAGGCAGGAACAAGGCACTCAGGAAAGCAGTGGAATCTCCATCGCTGGAAGTGTTCAAAAGGCATGTGGATTTCTCATTTGTGGATTTGATTTAGTGGTGAACATACACCCAGTGGTGTGTGTTAACCCAGCAGTGCTGGGGAAATGGTTTGACTTGATGGACTTTTCTAACCTTAATGATTCTATGGTTCTGGCCTTCAGGGTGTAGTTTATTTGTGTATCAGTTTTTTGTCATCTCCTTTCCTGTGATTATTCGTCCAGTGACATTTTGAGCTTATTCAAAATACTGTTTTTCTTCCTTGAGCTTCACCTCTCAAATAGTTTTAATTTAGTTAGTTATTATCTCTGACCTAAGGAAATGTTGCATTACCTTCTATTCACATACTTGCATTTGAAACTTCAGCCCAGTTAATTTAATTGATTAGTTCCTGTAGTTTCTCCAATAGGAACTAGAGCTTTTCACTTACTCTTTCACCTCCTGGCTTAACAATTTTCCAGTCAACCTTTTCTACACCTAGCACCTCTATAAGAAGGAGGTCTTCTTGCTCTTTCCTTGCCAAAATGGTTTAAAGTACATTGTGGTTTATTACATCTTTTCTGTTTGGTAAAGAAATCTTTAATCAAACTATTACAAAAGCATCCAGTTAGCCCTAATTAGTAGCAGAATCTGGTGTTTAACTTGAGTCTAGATAATGGTTGACCATTCCATTAAAAATGGAAATCACTGCTAGCAACACTACTTTCTAGTGCTGATCATCTCATAATAATGAAAGAACCAATCACAGGCTAATCATGATTGTAACAGACATACAATATATACAATTCCATAGATTATTGTACTGTCTTCACATTGGAAATCCTTTAATTAGCATCCTGTACTTCAATGCAGTGTGAAGCCCTCTTTTGAAGAAGTTAAAATAGCAATCATAAACCCACAAGCAATGGAGGAACTTGGAGGAGACCAGCAGCAGAAGTTCCTTGTTCCATGTATGAGTTCAGTGGGTATTTGCAGCATTAACTCTGTGGAATGAAGCTGGGAGACTCTCAACGTGTTGATGTCAGTTGACAAGTAAGAATTCACTTCTCTCTCACAGACATAATTTAGCAATAACCCATTTACAGTCGCCACCCGAGAACCTGGGCTTCAAAGTTCAATTGCTTTAGTTTTCCTGTTTCTAAAATAGCCCAAATGCTAGCAATCTGTCACAGGCACACTGAAATGAAAGTCTGTTAACCAAGGTTTAGTGTGCTGTTCCACTGATGTAGCAAAGAGATTTAGAAGGAAATGCTTTCAGATGTTCAAGTAGTGGTTGGTAAACACTAAATCAATTTGCTGGTGTTCAGGTCACAGATAGACGTGGAAAAAATCAATCCTATGCATCCTCCAGCAGCTGGCAGGGCTTTTCTGAGACTCCCAGCATGTGTCCTTCCTGTAATGTCCTACAGCAGCAGTGTCAGCTGCTATTAGATAACCAGGGCAGATTTTGTATCTGTCAGCAGTGCTGTCACACACCAGCCTCTAAAAGTCTTTAACAGCTGCAGAGCACAAGGGAGAGTCCCTCTGTCCTGCAGGGTGGTGGCTGGGAGCTGGCCCAGTGCCATGGGCAGCCTTCTTGGGATGTACCTGCTTTTCTGAGCAGCCAACATGGGAGGTAGGCAGAGGGAGAAATGCTTGTGAGGAATGTTCATTTAATTCTTTCATGTTTTTAGGTAGGTATCTTTTTCCAGCTCCATACTATGGTGATATAAATTTCCGTATATCCCATTCACGTGCCCTTGTTCGGTGAAGTGAGGCTTGAGCGATTCTCATGCATGAAGAGATATTTCACTGGGAGCACTCAAAAAACCCTGGAGGTGCAAACCATGGCCAGGTGAAGGGGTGGGACTCGAGTAGCACTTCCCATGACAGCCTTTTTCTCAGATGTGCAGGGATTGCATTTGTTCTGTGCACGGTGTTCTGCCCTGACATGCCAGATTACAATTTGTCAGCTCCTGTCACTCCTACTACAAGTAAATTTGGTTTGCGAATGTTTTCCTGTAAGCATTGCAAGATGTTGCTGCCATCTAAGTTGTATAACATTGGTTCACTCTTTGAAAGCTGTCTTTGTATTCTTCCTGATGTTTTTTTTCTCTGTAGGTGACTGATGAAGAAAGTCACCCTTTCCATTTAAGATGAAAAATTAGAAGCTGCATTACAGAGAAGTATCAATGTGATCTCAGATTTTCATGCTTTCTTCATTTTGTAAGCAGCATGTGTTCTCAGCATTGAAGTACTTGTACAGTTTCATCTCTGCAGATTTTCAGTCCTGTTACTCAGGTGGGTTCAACTCTGGCAACAAACCTGATTTTATAATCTAGGCACTGTAATGAAATGTCGAGAAACACCATGACTGTGTTTTTATGAAAAACAGATTTCTTTTTCAAGAGCAAGTTTCTTTCTCTAGAGATTTTAATAGAATTCAAAGTGTTGTAAATAAGATATTATTCTGACTCCTAGATTAGAGAATACGCTACTGTAACAATCTATTCAAATAATTAAAGAAACATGTCTAATGTGATTTTGAATAGGGTTCTTCTTAGTTCCAGCTAACAAGGAATTGCCAACAAACAAATTACAAATGTAATTTTTCCAGAGTGTAGGAAACTTCATTAGTTCATGATCAGTGATTCTATTCTGATTGGGACTGCATAAATGAGGATAATATTGCTTGTCACATACAATTTTTTTTCACATTCCTCTCCATATCTTAAACTGCTTTTCCTTCCTATGGAAATGTCTAGGTTTGTGAATGTCCACAAAATATTGCTCACCAGCAGTTCAGACTAAAATGTTTCCTGACTTTGTTGTCTTGATAGTTACAATTCACACACTTGACGGAAAATTATAAATGCACTGACACTTAGCTGTTTGTGCTTTTCCTTGAAAAGATCCAACAGTGGCAGCACAGGCGAAACAGTAAAACATTTTACCAAAGATGCGGTGATGATGGGAGTGATGTTTCAAAACATGAAGTGAGATAGATGTCATGTCCTCTTTTGGGACAGAAAACGAGGTGCAACAATAGACAAAACATATTATTAAAACAATGGTCACTTATAAAGCTCAATTTCAAGGACAGTGACCTATAAAAAAGTGTGTATTTTGGATTTGGTTATGCATGTGCATAACGGGATTTTTAGCTATATTGAAGCTGTCCTAATTATCTAATTGCTTGATCAGTGTGTTGCCTGTGCTTAGACATCATGTACCTGTGCCTTTGG
>WEKX01008047.1:0-11731 GCA_013390025.1 Pitta sordida
TGATTCTGTGATTCTGTGATAAAAATGAATGTAAGAGCGAACTTGCATCTATATGAAATCCTATGCAGTGCTCACTCTAAATATGTTGTCTAGATATCTTTTTTTGCTTTGTTAATTTTCTATGCACTTTGTAAATAGTGATAGGGCAGGTCACCGTTTCATTGTGCCATGCTTTATGCAATCTCCCACAATTCAGACCTCTTGGGAATATTTGAAATTTCACTTTTACCTGCCTCCTGTAAGTTCTGTTGATAAACAATAAACACGTTACTTCTTAGAACAGGAAAGACAAAAGTAGGAATAAGGATTTTGGCACAGGTAAGAAAGACACTGATTTGATACTGCTAAGAGGTCAGAAATCTAAGTCCTGGAGCAAGCTGTTAGTCAGAGCTGATCTAGTAGACAGAGTGCCAATGAGTTATTACTTCACAAATATTATTTCAAAATGCTTGACAAATTGCTTTTTTATTTACCTCAACAATTATCTATAGTTTTGGAGAGAGACTCTCCTTAAAACAATAATGGTCACTAACGAACATTGTGAGTTTATTGATGCATTTCATTGATGTATCTCTGAGCATTGCTACCCCTGACCTGCAAAGAACATAAATGCTGAAGTGATAAAAGAGCCTGACAACAAGTTTTCTTGCAATCTATGCACAGAAGTTGCAACTGCAGGAGAACCTACTAGAAGTTCTCTGTGAGAAGACTTGAGCAGGAGTGCTATGTTAGCTTTCATTTTATCTCTGCATTTAAATGGGTTTTAATTCGTTTTGCAATAAAAGAACACACTAAAAATCTTCTGTAAAAAAATAGTTTGATTTTCTAAATTTCCGTCTCAACTGTAAAATTTTAGATGGATGGCTAATTTATTTTATTTAATTTGTTTTTCTTCACATAGATATTACACCTCTTCATACACCATCTTCCACTGAAAAATGTATTTTGCTTGTGTATTTGATTCAATTAATCTTGTGGTTCTATAAACCCTTGATCATGTGGAATGATCTACAAACTTCCCACTTGCAGAAGATAAGTTTGGTTAACTTCCACGTTGAATGCTAGAGTGAAAATATTTCAAGAATTAGGTGGCATGGTATATTAATTTGCAAGTCCTTTTTTTTTGACAGATGAGTTATTTCAGTGTCATTACATTGAACATCAAGTAAGATCAGAATGGGTCAGATTATCTTGTGGTCAAAGGTTTTTGAAATTATATCCTCAAGTTATAGCCAGTACTGGTTTTCAGTAGGAGCACACTGTTTCTTAAGGTTATAATGATTCTTTTTCCCATGGCAGGGATACTAAAACTGGATGCCTTTAAAGCTCCCTCCCAACTCAAGCCATTCTGAATTGTAATGTTGCATCATGAGACAATAGCAGGGGGAAAAATCCCAAATACACAGTCTTGTCCTGAAATTTGTTCCTACAGACTATGCAGAAATGAACAGTCTCAATGTCTCTGGAGCCCAAGTATTTGTTTCAAAGTTTGCACCTGTAGTGTAGAATTGCATTTAAGTTTTGCTGTGTCACAAAATTCAGGTCAAATTCATGCAACCAGAAAGCTTGTAAAGTTTAAGCAACAAATAGATGTAGTTGGGACCCTACTTAGTTTTCTCCCTCTAGGAGTGTGCTTTTCTTCCCACCCTTTGGACACTTGTGGATGACTATACATTTTTCATTTGCTGGGGTGCTGGGATCTTCTCCCATTGCTCTATCAGAGAAAAATATGTGCTAGGCACTGTTTGTTTGAATTCTCTCTTTGTCTAGATTGTTAATGTTTATGCAATCTTGTGTCAAAAACAGGTGGGATTGTGCTAGTTACCAGACCAGTGAATACACAAAAGGGACTCCCTGGTCCAGTAAGACAATGTTAAAGAAAATAAGAGAAGGAAGAAAAATACCTTTAAGATCTGAAAAGAAATTTATGTGAAACAGTTACCAAAAATAGGCTCATAGAAGGTAGAAATAAAACCACACTTTGGTCTGACCTGAAATGCATCATCTCGTTTGACATTGCCTTCTGGGCAAAGATATGGGAATTCAGACATTTTGAAAGACCTGATCGGATTCCCTATGCTGCCCTGTGCTCTAATAGTCCTGCTTGTATTATCACTCCGTGCTTAGCTGTTTGTCACAAAAATATATAGCAACGCTGTTCTGTTTTCACCCAGATTATTGTAATGACAGCACTTCTAAAGTGTTAAAAGCTGTAATGTCAGGCTCCATCTACCACTGGGTATAAGGCATTGGGAAGGAAACTATGAAACTATGAGTCTGGATGAAACAAGAATGGAGGCATATGTCTTTTTGTGCATGCATGTAAGCAAACACAGGCTAAAACCAGATGAAATTGTTGCCAAAAAAAGGCCAGAAAAGAACCGTCTGACACTACTTTTTGAGTATTAGAAAGAAAGCATTCCTGTATTCACAGCAGCTGAGTGTGCAAGTAATCCATTCCAAATTGCTCACCCCAAAATTCACAGGTTACATACTTTGACACTGTAGTTTCTAGACATTATGTCATTGCAGCATCCACTTTTCAGGTCCATTTGACCCATCACTCTGCCCCAGACACACCTCTAGAATTAGGGTTGGAAGTCTCCAGATGACCCCCTAGAGTCGAATTCCATCCTCTTCCTCAGCTTGCCTTCTGACACAAAATCAGCCTCCTGGAATAGTTTCAAGGTTCACAGCTGGCCTGGACCAGCTGTGGACCAGCTGTCGGAGCACAGTGTTATGGTTTAGGGGTTTTCTGCTGCTCTGGTAGCGAGGGGGTTAACAGCTCAGTTCTTGCCTGGGCTATCTCTGTGCTGCCATGGCCTTCAAGGTTATAGAGATAGAGGCGTCTCTGTGAATAACATACTTGGGAGAGAAGAAAAAAAAGTTCAGTAGCAAGATGTAGTGTGCCAGTTCAGGACCTGTGTTGGGAGGCTGAGAGATCGAAGGCCCCCGGCCCACGAGAGAAGGGGTAGAGATGTTCTTCCAGGCATCCCGCTGCTGCTTGTGAGTTGGACCAACCATAGTGAAAACCTATGGACCAGAGAGANAAACCGTGACACACGGTCACTGCAGCCCAGAGAAGCCCACAGGGTGGGGGAGATGGGGGGTTCAGGTCGGTATCGAAGTTTCTTTCCCTTTGACACCCACCAGTCCCGGGAGTGCTGCCCATACAGTCCCAGAGGGCAAGGGAACAGAAGACCCCTTCCAGCACACAGTGCTTGCCCCCCCTCGCTTGCCTCACTTTCGTGGGGCAGTTTCCTGGGTCAGGGGAAACTGTATCAGGGGCGCGGTGCCGCCACTGCAAGCCCCCTCCCTGCAGGGCGGGGTGAGTCCCACCCCACAGGCACTATGGCACCACCCCTCGGCAGAGCAGAGTCACTGCACATGCATCGGGCCGGGGACCTCGCATATGGCTGAATCAAAACTGCGAGAAATTTGCTTCACAAATGGGCAGGGTCATAAAGCAGAGGTTGCAATGTACCAAGGATTCACTCTATTAGTAGTTTTTTCTCATTGTGCCACCTTTGATGTTGAAAGTGTGAGGCATAGAGAAGAGACTCATATACATGAGGTAAGGCAGAAAGGTCTGTTCCTTCCAGATCTGAGACAGGAGTGTCTGTATAGACCATGTTATGTTTCCATGTCCTGAAGGCTAGGAGATGACTAAGGGCACCAACAGGCTGGGTGAGGAGAGTTGCAGGGAACTGAGGCTCATTGCACAGCAAAAGCTGATAAATCCTGTGAGCAAGAATAGGACACTCTAAGCAGGGGAACATGGACAATCTTATGCCCAGTCAATCACCAGATCCTCTCCTTGTGTTTTTCCAGAAGCCTCTTTTTTGGAGGTGTAGTCAGGCGTGCTCTTTTCTAGGCAGTGCAGATAAAAGTTGGTTTGACCATGTCACCATTTCAGCACCTGGGACATCTCTGAGCTCCTGCTAACACAGGTCTGCCTTCTTTCAGTAGCGCCTCAATTGCTGCAATATAGTAATCGGTTGTAGGATCCAGAGCTGACAGTAACTGGTATTGATTCTAGAGTTATTTCTTCAAAACTACTGCATGCATTTTTCACCAACCTACCATTGAAGTAAGCAGGAAAAGAGCAAACTACCAGCTGCAAGGGTAGATAATAGGAAATCGCTCCTCTCTGTGAAAATGCTGTTCCTTAATTCAGTGGGGTACAAATCAAGTGATTCAAGGAATTTGGGTGGAGGATACTGAGGGTAGAGTTCACAGCATTCTACAGCTTCCACACAAGGTGAACAGAAGGGACAGGTATGGATCTATTCTGATGACCAGTGAAAGGACCCGAGAGAATGGCATAAATCTGTGCCAGCAGCGGGTTAGGTTAGTGTCATAGTCCAGTCGGCTAGGCTGGACGCATGACACAGGATCTCAGAGTGCAAAACAAAATTCTGAAAGAGGGTTTAGCTTTGATCAAACAGTGAAACTTTAATAAGTGCCCATAAAATGGCAACGCAATAGATGAAAGAGTGAAAGTAAAGAAAAAAGAGGTTATAGCTACCACCAGATGAAACGAGTCCTCAAGGCATCCCTATAGACTGTCGTCATGCAGGGTGGGAGAAGCTTCCAAAGTTTCATTGCTAGGGGGCCGTATTTTATACTAGCTGTCACCCCTTGCCCCCTTATCTGTCCCTTGCCAAGCTCTGGTCTCTTGCCAAGCTCTGCCTTGCTGTGCCATGCACGCCCAAGGAGGAGTGTCCAAGGTGTGGTCAGGGTCAGAAGCGAGTGGCCTTCTGCCAGGGGGTGTGTTTTCATGTTGCGATGAACGAATCCATCTTCCTGGACAGTGCGTTGTTATGGTTCCTTGATCCTTGGAGAATAGGTGCAGAATGTGGCGTTCCATCCCCCCAGATCAGAGAAGGGTACAGCACCTGGACACCACACCACTCATTGTTCTGAGGTATCTATGCCTTGGTTTCCATAGGAACCGCATTCCAGTCTCAGTCCAGGGAGCAGCATCTGGCAGCCACTACCCTCAGGCAGGTAGGCTGCTGCAAACTCTTGTCAATATCTTAGCCTACGTTTTTCGGGGTACTTTACATTGTCCAAGTCCCTGATAATGATGTTGAGACAATACTCTTCTTCTTTCCGACTCTTACAGTAAGATATTAAGAAATCTCTCAGTATGTTGTGACTACAGTCTATTTGCTATCAGGCATATGGGGACTAAAGTGTGACTCTTATGTTTTCTATAGTGGGTGATTCTTAGTTCATTTTTTTTGAAGTTGGAATTACCAAGTTTTTGTGCAGAAAAATGACTGAATTAGGGTTTACTGAGAACATTGATACTTGTGTGCTTGTTGAGCACCAAGAGAACAAGATGGCGTAAGCTCTTCAAAACAATGTTACTTTTTTTTTTATAAATGTGGTGGAATGCTCAGCATCACCTATGGGTGATGGTGAGGAGTGAAGCAATTCTTGAAGGCTTTAGAAGGTCAATAAGTGTTGTCTTTGTGCAGATAGACTATTCTACTTGGGCACTAACTTCAAGGCTTCTGAGTGTGCCAGCTGCTGCAGCATCCCATCCAGGAGCTGCGATTCCATGTCTGGGAAGTGGCAAAAGGTATTTCCTCTGCTTTAATTAGGCACTAGAGAGGGAGCCGCGGTCTCAGGACTGCGCTCCAGACCTTATTAGGGGAGGGAGCATGGCTACAGGCATAGCCAATTTGAATACTCATGGGTTTGCTATCTTCATGGATTCTAGAACTCGTGGGAATCCAGGCAGACCCAATGACCCGTGAGTTCCAGGGGTCAACTGTATTTAGATAGAACTGCCTTTTCTGGTGTCTGTAGAAAGCTCTGTTAGAGAGCACTGAACAGCCAGAGGGCTCTGCAGCAGATGACACTGCATTGGATAAATGTATTATTCAAGAGCAGAATAGAGAGAGTTTCTGATCCTCCTCAACCCCCATTTTGCTGATTCTGTGCCATTGAGCCACTTGAAAACCAAATAAATAAGTAGATGGGAGCAGATAATTGGGCAATAATTGGACAAAAATTGCGTTGACTGTAAACTGAATCTTCTGGGAGTGCCCACAGCTGCAATGACCCCTAAACTGTATAGGGATAAAGGTTTGCATGGTAAGCAGCGTCCTTAGTTTCCTAAGGGACCCTTAGTTTCCTGTTGGGTTTTTGCCTGCAGAGTTTGAAATAATTGCTGAACAACTGCAAAGCCTGGATTAAATCATCTGGTACAAACAGGCAACTAGGTGTTGTCATATTGCTCTTTAAGGATGAAGAGTAACATGATGAAGACTTTTTGATCTCTTGAATAACAGGCTGGATCATGTCACCTGGGATTTCAGCAGTTTCTCCAATAGGTTCCCAAGCTGCAGCAGCTCTTTTGTGGACCTCCTCCATGTAACCTGAAGGCCTGAGGCTCAGAAAAACCGAGAACAGTTTGCTTGCCCTTCTGTACTCATACAGCAGTTAAATATTCAAGTTTTCATGTCTTCTGTGAGTCCTAGTTTGAACTACACTAGTTTGAGCTCCCTGTCTCTGGACCTCATTTGGCCATTGACCTGATAAAACTAGAAGTCCTATCTTGTAGCACAGAGCTTTTGCTTCACATAGGCTGGGACTTAATCCTCTGCTTTATCTTCAGTAGGCTAATAAATCAGTGTGCAGGTTTGAATGTGTTTTGTTTTTTTTTCCCTTGCACCAGGGGGGCTAACTAGCAGAGGTGATGCTAGCCAGTTCCTGGCTGGGCCTGCTGCTGGCCACAGTCAGGCCAATCGGAGAGACAGAGGCGCCTTTGTGATGACATATTTAAGAAAGGAAAGAAAAAAAGTAGTAACAGCAAGAAGATGGCTGGAGAAGAGCTGTGAGAGGTGGAACAGCAATGAGAGCACCAAGGCCAGGGCTGGAGGAGGGGGAGGAAGTGTTCCAGTCATCTCGCTGCTGCTTGTGGAACAGACCATGGTGAAGCACACTGTCTGCCTGCAGCCCATGGAATAGAGAGAGAGCAAAGAGATGCAGAAATCCACCTGTGGCCATGGAGAGGGAGCTCATGCTGGAGCTGGAGGGTGCTGGAAGGCTGCAGACATGTTAGAGCCCTCATACTTGGAGCAGATGTCCTAGATAAGATGTTGTAGCCTGTGTGTAATAAATTGTGATGTTAATCGAATCTTAAGGGAGAAGGGCAAGCTGTGGTTACAATAACCTGTTAGGCTAAAAGAATGGGAACTGCTGCCTTAATGATACATAGCTGCTAAATACTAAACAAGAGGTACACAGTTGGCAAAAAAATGAGCTCGCCTGCCACAAAGAAGGACTGTTGACTTCTTCCCATGACCACCAACCACCAGAAAGAGACCACCTAGCAACACGTAACACAGACACAAAAGCTAGCAAGGAAGAACTGTATAAAGAGCAGAGATTCAAGAACTCACTTTTGCGAGCTGAGGGGGGAGTGCTGAGCCCCCCGAAGCCGCCCGGCACGCCGGGTTTTTTTACTCACTTGCCACTTGCTAAATAAAATTGCATCAACCACTAGAAAAAGGAGTGGTTATTTTTCCCATAAGTTATAACTTTTATAACACGTGGAGGAAGAGTCCATGCTGTGTGACAGAACTGTACTTGGTAGGATCTGATCTACACCCTTTGGGATGGGGCTCACAAATGAAGCAGCACAGCTAGTGCTTAAAGGACTGCACCCTGTGGAGTGACCCCATGGGCAGCAGAATATGGAAGAGCTGTTTCCCCTGAGTTCGAACACACACTGGGAAGGGTCATGAAATACTTTCTCTCATGAGTGGGGGGGGATCCTATGAAAGGCAGGGAGATGGCTTCCTANNCATCTTTTTTCAAGCTGCACAGCAGAGCAGGGATCAGCATCACCTTTTTTCCCTGACCTGGTACTTGGAGATGCTCTTGCTTTTTCCCTGTCAGTCCCAGCTCACTGCCCAGGCGTGACAGAAAACATTCACAATTCTGCCTTGCACAGCTGCATCACTGTGGAGTGGCCACAGACAGACAGACTACCAAAACTGTTTTCACAAAGCCTAGGACTACTCCAGCACAAATAATTAAAGCTTCCACTGGATCTGCTTTGCCATGGGACTTCCTATCAATCAGGCAATCTTTCGATCTCTGCACTCAAACCAACAGTGTCTTTCCACATCATATCTTGTCCCTTACCTCCTAAAGGTATGAAATCCACAGTCCTGCAAGTCTTTGGAGCTATCAGTAAAGGCGTAAAGGTCCCAAGACCTGGGTAATATATGTATTATGAAAATGCACCAACAAAACCATCTTGGGCACTTCTATTGACAGCTGGTGGATGTTTGCTTGATGTGATGATTAATCCTACTCACAACAGAAGTATGGTAAACTTTCAAAAGTCACACACTGATCACTAGCTTATTTCAACATCTGAGGCATTAAAACGTAACATATGACGCTGGTCTACAGACATACAGCAATTCCTAAAACAGACCATTCAGCAGTAGCATGTGGCTGTGCTATGAAACAGAGGGGAATGTCTTCTCCATTACCTCTACAGTTTGTGGTGCAGTGAGCATACAATCAACCTGACAAAAACCATTCCAGCCACCTGAAGCACTTGGTTGAACAAACTCATTTAAAGTTTTAAAGTTTTAGTAAGCTGCTTGAATTGCTTGTCAGGTTTTATAAATCATATGCCATGGGATTTCTGACTACTGCCCTGAAAGATTAAGGTCCTCAGTTGTTCAGTTCACTTTGTCTCACGGGGAAGAGTGAGTGTAAACTCCCAGGAAGTAACCAGGTCACTCTGTGCTGGTGTGGATGAAGCTGCAAAAATTCATGCAGCAGTCATTAATAAACTAAAATAAAGAAATTTGTAGTCTAACAGGAAAATAGAACAGAAAGGATAAATATTCTGTCAAATATGAAATTAGTTACTGTCCTGAGTCACTGCACTTTTTTATTATCACTAGAATTCTTTCACTATATTTGTAAGACCTGGAATCAATAAAAAGAAATTGGGTTATAAAGAAACATTGCTGTGAGGTTAAATACATTATTGGCATATTGAAATAATTTACAATCCGATAATCATACCTCTGACACTGTTTATTGCAAACTCTAGTTTGAGAAAGTTTAATCGTGAATCATAGTTCAAGACAATGCTTGAAAGTTATTCTATAATGTGTAAACATAATAGGCTTTACATATAAAAAATATAATAATGAAAATTGGCTTGTTTACCTGTGGCATAAATCCTACTTATTTTAATTTTGGATATTCCACTTTCCCGTATTTTGTAGAACAATTAGAGGATAATTATCTTCTTGCTTATCTTTGAAAAAAATACAGTAATTCCACCAAAGGAATGGGATAATTTGCATTTTTGTGTCATAGATCAGAATAGTGTCTATTGAACTTATCTCTTGACATGTCTATCTTTTGCTCAGCATGCTTTATGTAAGTTAGGAAGGAGCTTTCAGCTTAATTGTAGATTATTTTGGCTGTAGATTATTTTTTTGAGCACTCCTATAGAAAAGCAGCATTTTTTTCAGTTCTTGGCAAGGTCTCACCCCGTTAAAATTAACATAGAGTTATCAAAATGACTGAATTTTAATCAATTGCATTTCTGCAGATTACTTCATATTATAAGATGGGAGAGATCTAGAAACTCAAAAATTACAATGAGTATTTTTTAGTGCCTCACATGTTGAAATAAGCTAGTGATCAGTGTGTGACTTTCAGAACAACATATTTTGAAAGTTTACCATACTTTTGTTACTACGTTGTAAGATTGTTGTTTGCTGTCTTTCTTATCTAATTGCTCTTTTTGCATTACTTTGAAAGGTGAAGAACTGTGAGACATTTCTGTATATATATACCTCCGTATTTGCGGATTACAGGTCTCCCATGGGTCCTGCAAAACCTTTAATCCACAAATATGAGTCAGACTTTCATATGGCAAATTATTGCCAGAAGTATGGCAACTTTGGAACACTGCAACAATCCCAGGCTCCTTACAGCAGTGAGGAATGTGGGAGTCAGAGGTTTTTCCCTTTAACTGCAACAGCTAACACTGGCAAGTCCAGGCTGGCTACTGCAGCCCAAATGGCCAGAACAGGGCCCAAAGTGGGTCCCTGTGTTACAGTTAAAGACTTTCTGACTCCTGGCAGGGCCAGCCGGGACCAGGGCCGCCCACGGCAGCAGTGTGGGACCATGCCATCCTACCAAATTATACACTGTTCTGTGAATAACTCTGTACTGCAGAAAAAAATTCTGTGAATATGAGAAGACACAAATAAGAAAGTCCGAATATTTTTTTCAGCTGAGGGGACCAGGAGAATTCTCTCCTCCAAAACTTAGCCCACCTTCCTGGGAAACTAGAGGATTTTTATACACAGTATCACAGTATCACAGTGTTGATAAGGTTGGAAAGGACCTTGAAGATCATCTAGTCCAACGTAAACCTAACACCTCTACAACCAAAACCTAACATCTATAGCATTTATATCATGATCCTCAACACCTCGTCCAGTCTACCCTTAAACACCTCCAGGGATGGCGATTCAACCACCTCCATGGGCAACGCATTCCAATGCTGGATCACTCTTTCAGTGAAAGACTTTTTCCTAATAGCTTTTCACTACACCTTTTTTTTTACACTTGTTAACAGCTAGTATTTCTTTTCTATATTCTATTGATTATTACAATTTCACCAACTTTCTTGACATATTCTGATTGGCTAGTCTAATTATTCAAGTGAACATTTTAAAAAAATTGTCTTTACAATCTCTATTGTATTATACTTAAATAATTAAATAATACCACAGCTGCAACTTGGATCCTTCTAAACTTTGTATCAACTGCAAGGTCCAATAATACAAAGAAATAAAGAAAAGAACTACAATAGACTCTACAATGACTTGTTGTGGGACTACAGTGATGTTCTGTGGCCTAAAGATAAATTAATAACTATACACCTGAAAATGCAAGATGTACAGGATTTTCTAATTGTATCAAACTAAAATATTTTCCCTGTAATTTTGAATCAGCACAGAGAGAGACTTTTAAGTAAAATATATTAGTGCTTCCAGTTTTAAATCAGCAAAAATAATAAAATACTAATAAGGTAAAAATAAAAAAATACAAGGAAATGCCTTCTCTTCTATTATGACAGTCTGGAACCTCATTAAATCAAAGGGACCCTGGGACACTGCAGAACCTCATGGAATCAAGTGTCCATTGTGATACTTCTGGGCCTCAAGGGGCCAAGGCAACTGTGGGATACCTGGGAACATCAGGAAATTCTTGGGGCCAGTGTGACAGTGTGGAACCTCATGGAATCCAAGGCCCCTTGTGACATTGTGGAAACACATGGGACAAGATGGAGCCATTGTGGAACCGCATGGAATCCAGAGGCTGTTGTGAGGCTGGAAAACCTCATGGAGTTGCAAGGCATTGTGACATAGCGGAAGAGCATGGAGTCAAGGGATTATTGTGACACTGTGGAACTTCATAGAATGAGGAGGCCATTTTGATACAGTGGAATCACCTGGAGTTAAGGGACCTTTGTGGCACGGCAGAACTGAAGGGAATGAAGAGGCCATTGTGACACTGTGAAACCTCATGGACCCATGGGGGCCATTGTGACACTGTGGAGCCTCATAGAATTCAGGGGCCATTATGTCACTGTGGTACCTCTTGGAATCTAGAGGTGTTTATGACACTGGGGCCAAACAGGGCCATTGGCCCATTGCAG
>WEKX01008048.1:0-10822 GCA_013390025.1 Pitta sordida
AACAGGCTCAGGCATTCCCTGCAGCCAAAAGTCTGGACAGCCACATCCACTGTCACAGGGGTAGTTTGGGTCTTAATCTCCCTTGTGGTTTTGGCCTTGGCTGCCATTCGCCTGGTTCTGGCCATGACTGACAGGGGGAGGAAGGAGAGACAGCATATGCGAAGACCTCTCCCGCTACCCTGCCCGCTTGCCCTGCCCGCGCAAACTGCAGCGCAAACTGCCTTTTAGTTGCTTATTTACATGCCCCTCGCAGTTGCCCAAGCCCGTCGCAGTTGCCCAAATGACCATGTTTGCCTTGCTCCTGTTTGCCGTGCTCAGGTTCACCGTGCTCACAGGAGAGGTAATGGTTTAAGTACCCACAGGTGGGGAGTCATGTGGTGTCCTGGGGGCTCTCGGAGCGAGCCCTACAAGCCTGAAGTAGCCGCTTGTCGGCGAATCACCGCAGCGCAGGGCCGTGCCGTCCCATGCCACCGACAGGACTCTCCGAGCGTGGTGCTGTCTCGAGGTGTTGTGCTGAAGTCACACGGACCCCTGGGGGATCTTGGAGTGAGCCCTACAAGCCCAAAGTAGCCGCTTGTTGGTGAATCACCGCAGCACAGGGCTGTGCCGTCCCGCGACGCTGACTGGGCTTTCCCAGTGTGGTGCCAGCTCGGGGCGCTGTGCTGAAATCACAAGGACCCTTGGGGGCTTTCATTCTCTGTTGTCCGAGAGCCATAGCACAGAATGCGGTGTTTCAAGTGCTACTCTGTTGCTTCATATATGAGCCCATGCCAAAGTACATAGTTCAGATCCTACCACAATGCAATTCTGTCACAAAACGTCTGTCCAAAGGATCTCTGCCGAGCTCTCAGCTCCGGCAGCCAAGTGTTTCTGGGCTCCCCAAACATCCACAGCTTTTGCAGCATAATTTCTCCATCTTCAGTCGTAGCTTCAGGTGAATTTCTGTATCACTGGTTCCTCTCTCTCTCTCCATAGGTTTGCACCATAGTCCTTTCCACAAACAGCAGTGAGATGCCTAGAAGAACATTCCTACCCCTTCTCTAGTAGGCCTGGGGGGGCCTTCATAGTTTCCAGCTTCTTACACATGACCTGACTCAGTACTCTACATTTTACAACTAAGTTTTTTTTCTTCTCTCCCAAATATGTTCATTCACAGAGATGTCTCTATCTCTATAACCTTGAATGCTATGGCAGTGACTGAGGACCAGGCAAGAGCTGAGCTGTTAACCCCCTCACTGCCAGAGCAGCAAAAAACCTAAACCAGGACAAAAAGTGAAACAAAATATAAAAACTTTATTCTCCACTTCCCATCTGACCACAGACCAACAAACAGGACTTCAGTACGCTTAGTGGTTTCTTACCAGGCAGTCAGTGAAAATAATGAATGCTCCACCCCTCCTGCTCCTTTCCTTAGCTTTTATATCTGACCTGATGTCGTATGGTATGGAATATCCTTTCGGTCAGTTTGGGTCAGCTGGCCTGCTTGTGTCCTCTCCCAGAATCTTTCCCTCGACTGAGGAAGGATTGTTACAGTTCTGATGCTGTCCTGGCTGTAGTCAAAACACTGGTGTGTTATCAACACCCTTCTAACTTACCATATAAAGCACAGCACTGTGAGGGCTGCTATGAGGAAATGGACTTCATCTCAGACAGTCTCTCATGATGTAATCCTGGGGAAGATGCCAGCAAGGGGCTTAGATAGGAATATTCTGTGCTGGGTCAGGAGCTGGTTGGATGGTCAAGCCCAGAGAGTGTCCCATCCAGTTGATGGCCAGTTACTAGCGCTGTCCTCCAGGGATTGGTCTTGGGTTAAGTCTTGTTTAATATCTTTATTGATGATATTGATGATGGGATTGAGACCATCATGAGTAAATTTGCAGATGACACCAAGCTTGGATCATGTGTTGATCTGTTAGAGGGTAGGAGGGCCCTGCAGAGGGATTTAGATAGATTGGAAAGATGGGCAGATTCCAATAGGTTGAATTTTAATGTCTAAATGTCAAGTTCTGCACTTTGGTTATAACAACCTCAAGCAGAGTTATTGGCTGGGGATAGAGTGCTTAGAGAGCGAGGAGGTTGAAGGGGACTTGGGAGTATTAGTGAACATCAAACTCAACATGAGTCAGCAGTGTGCCCAGGCAGCTAAGAAGGCCAATGGTATCCTGGCTTGCATCAAGAATGATGTGGCCTGCAGGGCAAAGGAAGTTATTCTTCTCCTGTACTCAGCACTGGTTAGACCACATCCTGAGTATTGTATCCAGTTCTGGGCCCCTCAATTTAAGAAAGGTGTTGAGGTGTTGGAACAAGTCCAGAGAAGGGCAACAAGGATGATTAAGGGGTTGGAGGATAAGCCCTATGCAGAGTGGCTTAGGCAGCTGGGTCTGTTTAGCCTGGAAAAGAGGAGGCTCAAGGGTGATCTTATCGCTGTATGTAACTACCAAGAAGGGGGTTATAGACAGGCAGGGGTTGGTCTTTTCTGTCTGACCACTGGACACAGAACAAGAGGTCATGGTCTTAAACTCCAACAAGGAGTATGGAAAATATGATGATTGAATATAAATAGTATAAGATGACATCATGTTTCTAGGTGAAACATTTGCATATTTTAAATTTATATTTTCTTTCTCTGAATTAATGTCCTTTACTGCTCTCACATCCATACTAGAGTGGATTCTCTTGAAATCATAATATTCTGATCAATACAAAATTGTGTTCTATGTAGTTGTTGTGTTCATGGCTGTAACAGGAGATAAGAGAAAATAAAATACATTTTCTGTCTTCTTCATTTCATTTGTATTTATGATCACCAGGGTCAGCTGTTGTATGAACTTCCAATCTATCTGAAAGGAAAGAGACAACTACGCATTGGCAAAAATGCACAGTTGAAAAGCTTGAGGTGTCAGGGTGGATTCTCTCCTTCTGATACACTAACTCTTAAAAAAGTTACTTTGGCACATTTTTATACCAAACTCAAACCTGTACATCAATAACGTAATTGAACTGAGAACAGGCTAGACAGATTGATCAGAAGACAAACAGAATCACAGAATCACAGNTTGAATTTTAATGTCTAAATGTCAAGTTCTGCACTTTGGTTATAACAACCTCAAGCAGAGTTATTGGCTGGGGATAGAGTGCTTAGAGAGCGAGGAGGTTGAAGGGGACTTGGGAGTATTAGTGAACATCAAACTCAACATGAGTCAGCAGTGTGCCCAGGCAGCTAAGAAGGCCAATGGTATCCTGGCTTGCATCAAGAATGATGTGGCCTGCAGGGCAAAGGAAGTTATTCTTCTCCTGTACTCAGCACTGGTTAGACCACATCCTGAGTATTGTATCCAGTTCTGGGCCCCTCAATTTAAGAAAGGTGTTGAGGTGTTGGAACAAGTCCAGAGAAGGGCAACAAGGATGATTAAGGGGTTGGAGGATAAGCCCTATGCAGAGTGGCTTAGGCAGCTGGGTCTGTTTAGCCTGGAAAAGAGGAGGCTCAAGGGTGATCTTATCGCTGTATGTAACTACCAAGAAGGGGGTTATAGACAGGCAGGGGTTGGTCTTTTCTGTCTGACCACTGGACACAGAACAAGAGGTCATGGTCTTAAACTCCAACAAGGAGTATGGAAAATATGATGATTGAATATAAATAGTATAAGATGACATCATGTTTCTAGGTGAAACATTTGCATATTTTAAATTTATATTTTCTTTCTCTGAATTAATGTCCTTTACTGCTCTCACATCCATACTAGAGTGGATTCTCTTGAAATCATAATATTCTGATCAATACAAAATTGTGTTCTATGTAGTTGTTGTGTTCATGGCTGTAACAGGAGATAAGAGAAAATAAAATACATTTTCTGTCTTCTTCATTTCATTTGTATTTATGATCACCAGGGTCAGCTGTTGTATGAACTTCCAATCTATCTGAAAGGAAAGAGACAACTACGCATTGGCAAAAATGCACAGTTGAAAAGCTTGAGGTGTCAGGGTGGATTCTCTCCTTCTGATACACTAACTCTTAAAAAAGTTACTTTGGCACATTTTTATACCAAACTCAAACCTGTACATCAATAACGTAATTGAACTGAGAACAGGCTAGACAGATTGATCAGAAGACAAACAGAATCACAGAATCACAGAAAATTATGAGTTGGAAGGGACCCACAAGGATCATCTAGTCCAACTCACCATCTAACACCCGTACAGAGTCCGAGAGCACATCCCAGAGCGTGATACCAACCTAGATGCTTCACAGTCTAGCAGGCCACTCCGAGCCGGAAGTGGCCCAGGTATGTTACTATATAAATGACTTATCAGAGAGTTGTGATAGAAACTTCATGTTATGTGTACATCTAGATATTTCTCTCTCATATGCTATTTAGAGAAACACAAATAAAACCATTTAGAACATACCACACAATCACTTTCTACTTCTAAACCATATTTTACAGAAAAATTGAAACCTCTAGAATTGTTGAAGTGTAAAAAGATTATTGGTCCATTTTCCATATTGTCGTTATTAACATTCTTCATCTGTAATCAAAGATTTTCTGAAACTTAAAATGGACTCCTCAGTGATAAGTCAGTAGATCTCGGCAGACACAAATGAGAAGACTGATGAGATGCTGCAACAGTTGCAATGTCAGAGCACTGCACATAGAAGGGTTTGTCTCTAATACTACTCTAAACATGCACTTGATATTGTAAGGAAGAATTTCAGGCATTTTATTTATATAAAGCTCCTTTTCCCAAACCTCTCAAAATACAGAGATCATCCCTGAGATCATCTGCAGTGGGGTGGAAAGTAATGGAAACTAGCTTAATTTAAACCTTATCATAGATGAGAGGTTCCATTGGATTACTTTATGCTAGAACAGAAGAGAAAAAAGTCCTGGCTGGAGCGCTTATACATTTTGGATGGGTTTGAACAGCAGAACTATTTCAGCTATGTGGGTAGCTCCACAGTGGGTCTGTATCAGGTGTCTGTGTGCAGCACGCCACTGAGTGCCCTGTCACCCTAGGCTTCATGCCACCCTTATCTTTGTCTCTTGAAGTATCCTGATACAGATACAAGGAGGCTTGTCCTGTAAGAGATATAACATCCCTTACACCAATAGTGAAATACATTGAGATATTGTAAATCTGAGGCTGTTGACCAAGCTGGAAATGGAGTTTGGAAAATAAAATTTTCTTTAATGTCATCAGAGTTTAGTTTTAAGGTTAAATTCCACAAATGCTAAATCTGTCAGGGCTTTCCCAGACATGTTCTCCTTACTTAAAAGCCTATTCCACACAGTAAAATAGGCCAAGAAGAATCCAGAATTCCTTAGAATGAAAATACATGCTGACAATACACATGGAAAAGTTTATCATACTTCATGCTGAGGGGCCAGACTAGAGTAGTTAAACAAACCAAGGGTCTTGCATGTCAGAATCTGTTACCTCGTTTTGGAGGAAAAACATTTTGGAATGTGATATGTGTCATAACTTAGTTGATACCATCTTTAGTATTGTTGATAGAATATTTATGCACAGGAATGTTTTTTCCCTAGGAAGAAGCAGATAAAAGCAAATTTTTATAAAGAGATATATTTCAATGCAATTGTTGTATACTCCTTCTTGGAAAAAGTGAGCAAAAAAAAAAATCTAAAGTGCCACACAAATGTTACGTAATGCTATTTATTTCTTAATTAAATATTTCTGGGTTCATTCCACTAAGAACAGCTATTTTAGAGCTGACAAGAATGTTGTTTTTATCTTTTTCCCTGGAGAATTTTCCTGTAATTAATTATAATGAAGGAACAAATTCTAAACCATAGCATCATCAGGGACCTGTGTGGGTGCTAGAATTCATGAACTTGGATTTCTCTGAAGGAATAATTGGTAAAATAATTAATATTATTAGTAAATAGTTCTTAAGTATAGAACTACATTTTGATTCTCAGTAAGAATCAATTTGATTTGAATATATCACATTAAAATTACTATAAAGCGAAAGTGGTAGGAGTTCACAATTTGACAAAAATATGATAAAACTAATTTTCACATCAGAAGCAAATCATTTTATTTCTTGCTGCAAAATTCCTACATACCAGTCAGATTACATTGTTCAGAATGTGTTTTCAATATATTGAAGTTACTGTTTATTAAGTTAAATTAGTACAAAATACTAAAATACTTTTATCTCACTACTTCAGAACTAGATTTCAGCCATAATTTGGTTAAATTATAGCAAAATATCTGTCACAGAATCACAGAATCACAGAATATTCTGAGTTGGAAGGGACCCACAAGGATCATCGAGTCCAACTCTTAACACTGTCTCCCTGGCAGGTATTGAACCCAGGTCTCCCACACAGCAGGTGGGGACACTTACCACTGTACTAAAGTGGATTGTCCTGTGGGAAAAGGAAACCAGCAGGATATTGAACGTAACTGAAAAAAAATTTTTTTTCAGCTTCACTGGAACACTGTTTTGGATGACATGACTATTTAGTGATAACTGGTATAAGTATGAAAGTTACAATATAAATTCTGACACTTTTAAATGGAAAAGAGGCAGCATTATAATTAAACCTCACAATAGTGGTGTGGTGAGTTGTGAAAAATATGAGTCTTATTCAGGACCCAAGATGAATTACTGTAAATCTGAAATAAATGTATGTCAGAAATAAATTCAAAGTATGTCGCAGAAGATTTTTCATTATTTTTGAAATGCATGACACTGCAAGATTTACTGCTGACCGCTGTGTTCAGGAATTAGGCTGTGGAATACAAACTAAACTGTTTGTAACTGAAAGTCTTCAACATGTATTCCTCATGAAGACTATGTATATGCCCAAAGTGCTGGAGAGAGAATTAATTGTCTCACTCTATCATGTGAGATAGATATCAGGAGGAAGATGTAAGGGACATACTAGTACATTTAGATCCTCATAAGTCTATGGGACCTGATGNAATTTGGTGGAATGATAGAGGTCAGAGAGTGGTGGTTAATGGTTCTGTGTCCGGCTGGAGGTTGGTCATTAGTGGGGTGCCTCAGGGTTCAGTGTTGGGATCTGTCCAGTTCAATATCTTTACTGATGATCTGGACAAAGGGATGGAGTCCATTATTAGCAAGTTTGAGGATGACACCAAGCTGGGAATAAATGTTGATCTGGAGGAAGGTAGGAGGGCTCTGCAGAGAGACCTTAACACTGCCCTTTGCTCCCCTGTGCTGGAAGAGCCCATGAGGAGGAGTGAAAAATGCTCCCCAGCGCTCCTGGTTAGCTGGGACTGGAGCAATGGGCATGGCCTGTGGGTAAATTAATGACCTACGTGTGTTTGCGAATTAGGTATTTTGTGACACTCTGACAAGACCTGTTCCTCATGAAGGGTGAGGTATTATCATATATGACATTGTTTATACATGTTATATACATACATATAACTTATGCATGACTGTATAACTGAGTTACCTTTTATGAGTTCAAGAAGCTTTTGGATGATCTTCTCAGGCACATGGTGTGACTTGGGGATGGACTCAGGCAGGCCTAAGAGTTGGACTTGATGGTCCTTGTGGGTCCCTTCCAACTCTGCATGTTCTCTGATTCCATCTTTTAGAAATCCATAAATATAGAATTGACTCCAAATGACTATAAAGTGGAGAGTGTCAATTGACAAGTTCCAAGCTTAACTGGAAATATTACTTTTGAAAATATATTTATGACTTGAAAGTTTGCCCATCAAAATTTTGCAAAGCCTCTAGATTATTACCTCAAAGTCACATACAGAGAAAACCAAGTATATGTTTCTCTAATAGAATTTCTTTTAATTTAGTGAGAAAATAAACATTTGGCTAAAAGTTTAAAGGGTAACGTGCAACCAAGGCAGAAGTCTTCTACCAAAAGCACCCAGCAAACAAAGTACTCAGTTCAGGCCTTAGTGGAATCCACTTGCCAGTTTTAAGTTATTCAAAAGAGATTAGAAATAGTAAAGAGAAGAGAGATTAAAAAAGAAAGAAGAATGAGGTGAGGTGCAGCCAAAGGTTCCAGGCGGCATGGTGTAAGTGGGCTATCAGGCAGGCCTTTTTGATTGATAGGATTTGCCACATGGCATTTAGCAAACATGCGCCTCCTGTGCACCAAGCCTGCAGCCATGTGCCTTTTGTGGGGCTGCAAGTTTGGTCCTGCCTGCAACTCCTGCATACCATCCTCCACCCCCCACCTTACCCACACTTACGTTTGTTCCAACCCAAATAATTATATAATTCAGGGACAATCAAATCCAGTATCTCACAGCAAGGACACAAATGGCAGGCAGAGAGTGGTTGTAAACATTAACAAATGCTTGACATTTTTCATCATAAAACTGTGATATCTGTAGTTATGTAAACTGTGATAACTGTAGTTATGTCTGAGGCTGTTAATTGAAGGACTACATATTCCTCATATCATACTCCTCCTGATACACCATAACCTCCAGTCCTTCCTGTTTGTTGCCCAGGCTGTGTGTATTGGTGTACATGCACTTCAACTGTGCTGCTGAATATGTTTTGGGCTCGTTCTTACCAATTCCAGTGCCCTCTCGAGTGACTGCCGGATCCCCTTCCCCCTTCAAACCTAATTTAAAGCCCTGTCAATGAGTCTTGCCAGTCCCTGGGCCAAAACCCTTTTGCCCCTATTTGAAAGATTCGGCCCTCCTGGGTCTGTCAAGCCTGGTTTGGTGAAGGACACCCCATGGTCATAGAACCCAATGTTTTTCTGGTGGCACCAGCCTTTAAGCCATTTATTAAGAGCAAGAATCCTCCTGCTGCTTTCAGGGTCCTATCCTGCCATTACAGGGACAGAGCAAAAGACTACCTGCGTTTCTGTCCCACTGAGCAATTGACCAAGTTCTTTAAACACCTCCCTGTTCTCCCTGGTTCCCCTCTCACTGATCTCGTCACTACCAGCCTGGACCACCAGCAGGGGGTAGTAGTCAGAAGGTTGAATTAGTTTTGGCAACCTCTCATGAAGGTCCCATACTTGGGCCCAGACCTCCCTCTGGGTCGACAGGTAAGCCCTTCTGTTCCCCTCAGAAGGGAATTCCTGACAACCACTACCCTCCTTTTCTTTTTGAGACTGGAGGTTCTGATTTTCTTAGTGGAAGAGGTAGTTCCCAGAGGTTTACTAGGTGGGGGGCCTCCTTCCGTGTCATCCTCCTGATCCCCAAAATCCAGAACCCCAAACCTGTTCTGTAGGGGTAACTCATAGGGTGGCATCTGAAAAGGTGGTGGTGGGCAGGAGAGGAATGCCTTATCCCCATGGGAGAAGACCTGTTCCCACTACCCCTCATCTTTGAGGTTCCTATCTCCTACCTCATGTTGAGGAATGTGAGGTGCTTGTAGATGCTCTGTCTCTTAAGAGTCTCTAAAATGTGGAAGCGCACCATCCCTCAGTTCTACTTCCCTTGCATGCTCTTGATTATTTCTCAACCTTTCCACTTCTTCCTTCAGCTCTGTTATCATGGAGAGCAGGTCATTTACCAGCTCACATGGGACACAGGTGTTTTGTAGGCTGTCCTCCTGGTCAACCATCAGGCTCAGGCATTTCCTGCAGCCAGGAGTCTGGACAGCCACATCCACTGACACAGAGGTAGTTTGGGTCTGAGCTTCCACTGTGGTCTTGGCCCCAACTTTCCTCTGTATGGTTCTGGCCATGACTGACAGGGGGAGGAAGGAGAGACAGCACCTGCCAAGACAGCGTCTGCTACCCTGCCCACTTGCCTGGCCCACGCAAACTGCCGTACTAACTGCTTCTTAATTGCTTATTTACGAGCCCCCCGCAGTTCCCCAAACCCCTCAGTTGCCCAAGCCTCCCACAGTTAATGTCGCTGTTTGCTTTGCCCCTGTTCACTGCACTCCAGATCACTGTGCTCCCAGGAGAGTTAATTGTTTAAGTACCCACACATGGGTAGAATTGGCTCCCTGGGCACTCCTCTGCAAGTTCAGGGCAGGACCTGGTGGCTGGCTCCTCACTGCTGCCAATCCAAGCTTCACATTGTTTAAGGACTAATAATTCGAAAAATCACACAAGGTGCCCTTTGTCCACTGAAGGTGTTATCTATATTTTATAAACTTAAGCCTAGTTGGCAGTGCATCATTAGCCATTTATTTTGTTGTTTAAGGGTGTTAACTTGTAATAGTTCCTAAATAGATATAGATATTGTTTGTTAAGGTTGGTATTTATGATTACCATTTGATTGAAGCAGTACATCAAATAAACAAAATAACATTTTTAGCGGTACATCAAAGGAAAAACAAAACCAAAATCAAAATCTAAAAAAAAGAAACCAAAAAACAAGGAAAAAAAGACAGACTGTGATTGAAAACAACCTGTGCTACAGGAATTAATTTTATTTTTTTTTAATACATGACAGAAGAAATACTAGAGAGGCAAAGGCCCAGATGGAACTCAAACTAGCCGTTTCTGTTAAAGACAATAAGAAATGTTTGTATAAATACATCAACAGTAAAAAGAGAGGCTGCAACAACCTTCACTCCTTATTGGATGCAAAAGGGAACATAGTAACTAGAGATGAGGAAAAGGCAGAAATACTTAATACCTACCTTGACTCTGTTTTCAACAGTAAGACAGATTGCCACCAGGACAATTGGACTAGTGGGCTGACGGAAGGAGTCAGGGTGAAATATAACCCCCTTGTAATCCAGGAGGAGGTAGTCAGAGATTGGCTGAGTGGCTTGGATCCTCATAAGTCCATGGGACCGGATGGGATCCATCCGAGGGTGATGAAAGAACTAGCAGATGAACTCGTCAAGCCACTCTCTATAATTTACCAACAGTCCTGG
>WEKX01008048.1:11326-22547 GCA_013390025.1 Pitta sordida
CATTAGAAGGAACTTTTTCACAGAGAGGGTGATCTCACAGTGGAATGGGCTGCCCAAGGAGGTGGTGGAGTCACCGTCCCTAGAGGTTTTTAAGAAAAGGTTGGATGATGTACTTGGTGGCATGACCTAGATATTAGGGTAGTGTGTTATAGGTAGGATGGTGTGTTGGTAGCAGGATGGCAACAGGTTAGGTAATTAGGTAATAGGTTAGGTAACAGGTTTGGCTAGGTTAGGTAATAGGTGATAGGTTGGACTCGATGATCTCTAAGGTCTTTTCCAACCTTACTGATCACTGGAATGGTGTGCCCAGGGAGGTGGTGGAGTTGCCATCCCTGGAGGTTTGTAAGAGAAGACTCTATGATTAGCTCAGTGACATGGTCTAGATGGTGTTGGGTTTGGATGCATGGAGCGTGGTGCCCAGGGTTCCACGCTTGTGGGCCTGATCCCTAGGTGGGCATTTGTTTGGGAGTTGGACTAGATGATCCTGTGGGTCCCTTCCAACTCAGAATAACCTGTGATCCTGTGAACCTGTGACATGTGGGATATTCATATGACTACATTTATGGGGATAGAAAGAAATCCTAGCATACATAAAAATGAAGGAGGCTATGAAAATCTGTGATCTAAATCTTTTAAAATGCATTTTTTTAAGTGTTTCACTTTTTCTCATCTTAATTTAGTAGATGAATTATTTATCATCATTGATTGTATCAACAGTGCTTTCAAAATGATGAAATACCAGTGCTAGAAGGCTATGGAAACATGTTTCATCATCTCATCATTCTGACTGAACATTAAAAAGTCGATAAAAGAATAGCAGAAATTAAAGTTTACGTTCCCAAGGTTTGTACTCTTGAACAT
Organism: Pitta sordida; assembly: GCA_013390025.1. Classification (NCBI taxonomy): domain Eukaryota; kingdom Metazoa; phylum Chordata; class Aves; order Passeriformes; family Pittidae; genus Pitta; species Pitta sordida. The sequence goes on from WEKX01008048.1 coordinate 12,188, forward strand.
GCGGAGTTAGAGTTTCTATTTTATTCTGCATGGTCACTAAGCATTCTCACACAAAAAAATGTTGTTGCAAAATACCTTAATTTAAACCATTTAGAAGATTAAAAATGAGATCATATTAGAATTAAATTGTTGATACCAGTATAATATTTTAAGTACTTAGAGAACTATGTTTAAAGAGCACAACAGAAATATACTGCATGAATTATCCTTTATGTACTGTACTGCCAAATTCAGATGTCATTCATATCATTCCTGGAGTTCATTACAAACAGAAGCCAAATTCTTCAAGTACCAGTGGAGTTTGTGATCTTATGCAAGAGGATATTTTTTTATTCTTGACCGTCATAAAGGTTAATAATGTGTTTTTCTTTTTTGCTGAGTTCGTTAAGGGGAACATCGTGACCATGGTACCTCTCAGTACTGTCTTCACTTCCATTAAAACAGACAAGAAAATGTATAAAAAATATTAGAATATCTCTCAATTTTCATGTGTGCACAGCAGTTTTAAAAGGCACATAAACATTTTCTTGTACACCATTTCAATATGAAGTTGTAAAAAACCCGTAATGTTTGGTAAAACAAGCTTCAGGCCAGTGAATATTATATAATCTGAACAAAATCTTTAGTTTATATGGTGGCTCATATTTCAGGAAACTCCAGCTCAAAAGTAAGCTTTTATAATGTAAAAAGGTAAGATTTTTTCTAATTTTTAATAAGACTTGTTTGAGCATAATTTTGTTATAAAGTAGACTAAGAAACTTTTCAATACTTTTTTATATTGTATTTGCTCGCTTTGTGTCACAGTCGCATACTGTTTTATGCCTCTGCAGGAAGCTTCATGACAAGACAGTGGTTGAAAGGTTTATGGCATTTACTGCATTAGCAGTCTGTTCTTTAAATCACTGATTAGCATTGAAATTGATTCCCAGCTCCTTGTGCCTGAAACAACATTAATCTAGTCTCTGCTACTAAAAGTGTTACACCTTTCATATGTTACCAGGGGATAGCACATCATTAATTTGATAGCTTCTATTGTTCTGTCTTTTGTTGGAATACCTATAAACATGAGCAATGAGCAAAACTTTAATATATTCATTCACTAATAAAAAATAAAATTGTTTATCATCAAGTGCATTTTAAATGTGAAGGACAAGTATGTTTTGTAGCTGTCAAGTGTCCAAAAGTATGGATAGAGGTATTAAGTTGCAGTCAGACAGATTTAACCATTATTATAGTCCTAAAACTTGCAAATTCAACCTGCTGTGACAGTGTTGGAAGGTGGGTGGAGAGTGTCCAATTTTCAACTGCTACTGCCCTATCTCCATGTGACATTCAAATTGGAAACAAACTGGTAATTTCTTGCTTTATCCATCACTACAAGCACAGATGCACAATTAAACATTATGTGCTGCAAGAAAACATTGCACATCAAAGAACTTATACTCTTCAAAGCTACTTTCAGCTTCCAAACACCAAGCTCAGCCTTGTCATTACACTACTGGATTACATTCACGCAGAATTATATCTGTTTTGGATATGTAGGTTTTATGGCTTAGCTGTCTTGTCCAGAGTCCTACCTTCATTATTAAATTAAATGGATCATAAAGCCAGAATTTATTTAGTAGATGCTTTTTTGTCTGCCAATCCTGATTGGTGTCAAAAGGAAAAACTTCCATAACAATTTAGGCAGAAATTGACAGCCTTATTTTGAAGCTATGAAAAATAATCTATCTTTGATGGGTAGATAGGAGCTCATAACACATTATCTCTTTACAAATAATCACGCCTGATTTAAGAATTTTCTAGCAGACACTTTTAATCCTAATTATCATAATATTAGAAAGAAATGAAATTCACACTACCATGAAAGAAATTAGAATTTCTTTCATTTTTCATCCTCAATATGAGGATTTTCGCTCTAGTGAATAGTTGAATAAAAAGGCTGATGAATTCAGTGATGTTACTCAAAGTATATACAAAATATTTAATTCAAGTGCTTTGCTAAGACTGTACATGATCACTTTGAAAATAAAAAATAAGTTAATGGAATTACAGCTTCTGTAAACACAATGTTGCTTTATGACAATATTTCTGACACACTGAAGGTTAAAAAGTAAGAAAATATATTAAAATCTAAAAAAAAATTGTAAAAAACTCATAAAAGCATTCATAATACTTATCTGTATTTTATGAAATGCAGATGAAGTTTGCACAAAAATGCAGATGAAGTTTGAACAGCCGAAAGTGTTCTAGAAACCTCTAAATAAAAACTATATTATTTTCAAAAATGAGGGAAAGGTATCATGATTAAAAATGTTGAACCATTGTATTATAAGGAAAACTACTTAGAGTTTTAAGAATACATGGAGCGAGGTAAGACTAAGCAAAATCTGTAATTTAAAATATGACATAACACAAAATATCATCAAAAGAGAAAGAAGAGCAAGTTTCTTATGAACCACTATCTGAGAAAAGTTCTGCTGTTCTAAAAAAAAGCATATAAATGTAATGAAACTAAGTACTAAAAACCCCAAAAGAAAGATGTACTAAAATTTTTGTTTTAATTTTGGAAGTTAAAGCAAAACATTTAGACTGTAGGTTGATACAAAGTGTGTATAAATACATTAGGCATAATTCTGCACTCTATAAAAAGACAAATTTCCACAGACTGTGATGAAAATATGCATGCACAGCATGGAGAGTACATAGAAACTGACTGAGAGACAAACAGGGAAAGATGAATCTGTGACATTAATCTGTGTATATCAGTATTATCTTTTTTTAAGATTCAAATTTTTCTTCTATTAAGAAGGAAGGAGAATGAGTGAAAAGTACCAAATAATTTCTGCAAATTACCTAGTTATTTCTACCATTAAAGGTTGAAAAAACCCCAACATAGTTAGAGAACCAGTCTATGTGTAGTATTGATATTTTTTATTGAATGAAAGGGTAAATAAAAATTCGAGAAGGAAAAAATACTTTGAAAATATATGTTGTTATAAAAAATTGTCCTGATAAGGAATGTGTAATTAGTCATATAGTGCTAGATTACCCATCTATCTAGTCCAGTTATGTCTCCATCAAGAGCCTGTGCCATTTTTATTAGCAAAACATGTGAAAAATACCCTAGAAAATGCTTATAAAATGTCTCATCTAAAGAAGGTTTCCATTAATTTAAAGATCACTAATTCAGTGTTCGTTAGTTGGACGCTATGTGTTTTTAAATGCTTTAGATTATCTGATTTTGTGCATATATTACTGATGTTTTTGTGAAGACGGATTTCAAATATTTTGAGAAATATTTTATTAGAGAAAAATGGTTTTTTTCCATGAGCAAGTTTTGGTGCCTAATCAACTAATTATGTATTGGTTTATTTTGCCAACTGTGTTTCAATTTAGTTGATTTTCTCTTTCTTTTTTCAACTTGAAATAAATGTTTCCAATCTTCTATCTCTTGATGTTAGATTTTTAATCTACTATGGACCTCTTCTAAAGAATTTCTAATATTTTCAGTCCTTTCCTTGGATTTTTGTTTTGGATTTTTGAGGGGTTTTTTCCTCCTCAAAGACTTTGCATATTCTGAACACACTTCATGGAAATGTTTCAGTTATTTCATTTCTGAAAAGCTTTTAATGTGCAAACATACTGAGGAAAAAAATTTAAAATTCCATAGCCAGAGCATACTAAGTCATACTCATCATCTGAAGAAATTCCCATTCAAGTGCCAAATTCTGGACTCTACTCAAATACTTACATTAAACCAAAATTAAAATTATCAGAAATGAAAATGAATAAAAGCTCACTGACAAAAAAATAAAACTATATGTTAAAACTTCATCAAAATAAAGAAAAGAGAACCCTAAGTTTACCCAAAAACTGTTACTCTTGTCAAAGAAAAAGAAACTCAAATTTTTGAGATGGGAGAGTTGAACAGTGTGCAAGGTTATTGAATAGAATATGCTAGAAATATACTGTTTTAATAATAAGTTTTAATCATGTAGAATAATGTTAAATCCAGAATAACTTATTTGAGCGATAAAAGAAATAATCAAGGCAGTTTCTTAGCCTGTCAGATTTCTAATTTCTGATATCTCGGATGAATATTGGTTACTTCTTTTTTCTTGTCATTCCATTTTAATGGAGGGAAAATATATAGCAGACAGACAAACTGATAAAATTTCTTAGCTCATGGTGGATAAGATGTCAGATAAAATAATGTCCTGTTTCTAAACTCCTGAGGAAGAGGATATATCTCAGGGGGCTGCTGTTAAAAGGATTAAATTTAAGCATATGATTTCCATTCTCACCCATTGCTGGGGTGTTACAACAGTACTATGTCATCACAAATTTATAGTTGAAACAATACTTATGAATAATTTCTAGTATTTTTAATGATTGTGTGAAGAATAGAGTAAAATAAATTCAATACTGCTGGTCATATTATTTTCTACTCTTAGTACTAGAATACTAGAAGTATCAGATGTTGTTGATGTCTAACCTTCAGATTTACACTTAGTATTAAAATTCATACAGATTTGTTACAATCATAGAATCATAGAATATACTGAGTTGGAAATGACCCATCAGGATCATTGAGTCTAGCTCCTGACTCTACAGAAGATACCCAAAGAAACACACTATGTGCCTGAAAGTGATTTTTGCAGCCATTGAACTCAGAAAACTTGGTTATGTGACCACTTCCTTGGGGAGCCTGTTCCAGCGCTCAGTCATCCTCTGAAAAACCTCCTGATACATAATCTAAGCCTCCCCTGACTGAGACTCATGTAGTTTCCTTGAGTTGTGTCACTAGTCACGAGAGTGAGATCTATACCCGTCCATCTGCTTGCCCTCATGAGGATGTTGCAGACCACAATGGGGTCTCCCTTCAGTTTTCTCTTCTCCAGGCTGAACAAAGTGACCTCAGCTACTCTTCATACAGACTCCTCTCCAGACTCTTCAACATCTTTGTGGCTCTCCTTTGGATGCTTTCTAATTTCTAATCTGGATGCTTTTCTATTTTGGTAGTTTGAGACGTAAAAGTACTTTAAAAGTTCAGGATAAGGCAGTTGTATGCTAGTTAATCAACACCTATACTATCATACTTAATCATCATCAGTGTTCTTTAAGAAACTTTATGTTTTCTGACTTTTTTACATAGACTCTTTATTGCTGCCAATCTATAACATGCATTTAACTTCACTGTATTCTACACTCCTGAATAATATCTGTCTGAATATAAGAATATAAAAATATACACTTGAAGCAAAAAGAAATTTAAACTGTTACATTCTATGAAGTTTCTAGGTGCTAGTGAAAAGAAGACATTTTAAACTCTGAACTTGGTGGTATGCTTTAATTTTAAACATAGGTTTCTTTTGTGTGCTTGGAGATTTGCACTCTATTTTTGGCTTTTGTTTTGGGGGGTTTTGGGGAGGCATTTTGGTTTTGGTTTTTTTCATTCACACTGTACTTTTTACTTTCTATTTAACTGTTCTTCCTTTAACTAAAACACTGTAGATATTTAAGTACTCACAGAGATTATAAGAAGCCTGCCCACAATTCCTTCCACACCATGTGGTTTGAAATTTAAAACAGAGATATTCCACATAAATATTATAAAAATATTTTGCCCAGTCGGAAAGCAGCTTGACAAAAGAAGGTCTTAAGGTCCTAATGGACACCAATCTGATCATGACCCAGTAATGTGCCCTTATGTCAAAGAAGGATAATGATATTCTGGGCTGTATTCTTTAGGCTAAGGATTGTCAACAGGTTCAGGGAAGGGATCCCTCTCCTCTACACAACACTGCTGTGTTTGTTTCCAGGCTCCCCACTGCAAGAGAGACACAGATGTATTAGAGAGAGTCTAAAAAGAGCCGCAGAGAAGATGAAGTGACTGGAACATATCTCCTGTGAGAGGAGGCTGAGAGAGCTGGGACTCTTTGTCCTGGAGGAGAAAAGTCTAAGAGGAGATTTTATCAATGGGTAATAGATGAAGGGAGCACACAGAGGAAAAAAACAGGCTCTTCTTGTCATTGGTGTTGACTGAGAGGGCAAGAGGCAATGGACACAAACTGGAGGACGTTCCCTTTGAATATCAGGAAATACATTTTTACAGTGAGGATGACTAAGCACTGGCACATGTTGCACAGAAAGATGATGGATTCTCCTTGAGATATTAAAAATAAACAAATAACATAATCCCCCCCCAATGATAGACAAAGTCTTGGGTAATTGGCTCTAGTTCACCCAGTCTGAGCAGTTGGGTTGGACCAGTTGACTTTCAGCACAGCTTGGTGATTATGGTACACTTGACTGAGATAAGATATAATTGCATTCTGGAGGAGCGGAAATTAAAGAAAGCTTCTCATAATACTTTATTACATAAAGTGGAGAGTAAGATCCCACAGGTTTGAAAGACATCTGATGGTGAAGTAACAGGACCAGTTAATAGCATTCTGGAAAGACTGCTAAGGTCATCTAGTTAAGAACATCTGAAAATGTTAAGAATACCCTAATCCCCAAGTGTTAAGAATATCCTAATTCCCATAAAACCAGATTTGAAATCATGGCCTGTGCCTCTATTGACTGAACTGCTTGTAAGCATGTGCCGAAGCAGAACTTTCAGCCTCCAGGGAGGCTCTGAAAAAAAAAGGCACAAAAAAAGCATGAGTAGAATACTTCTCTAAATTAAAAATTCCTATGTAGACAGACAAGTCTTTCCTTAGACCTTGGCATAAATAGAAAAGAAAAGAAAGGAATAAACACTGAACATTTTGTACTGGATAATGGGTGTTCAGTCATATAAGGAATGTTTTAATTTCTGTCATTAGAGAGGCTCAACAACATCTGGCACAATAATATTGCATAAAAACATGGTGGATAGCATTACCTGCTCAGCATTGATTGCCATAACATTAGAAAATACAAGGTAATTCTTAAGCTTGTATTAAATAAATGCAGTGTTAACACAAGTATCTTTAGTAACAAAAACTAAATTGTTTAACCACATTATTGATCAACATAATAGCATTTGTGGAATATAAGAGATAAAACTCCATGTTTTTTCTCAATAAAATAAATAACCTGACTGTTTACTAGACTGGGTCAGAGACTGTCAATGAACATGGCTGCTGAGAGAGAAGTAAAATAGATTTTCTACCTAAAGGCTGTTTCATTATGCCAGACAACACTTTGTATTGATCCTTCTCTATTTATTTCTAATTTTGTTGTCCCTGCTTGAGCTGAGCTCTAAATCTTGTGATAGCTTACACATTGTTAGGATGCAACATTGTTGTGTGAAGTGCAAGGGAGCAATGTTCTCATTTTAAGCTCTAATTTAGTCTGATTTGTAACAAATTAGGCTTTCTAAAGTAGGATTTCAGTACAGAGAGACCATTTGTTTCATAGGTTTTCGATTGCACAAATAGACAAATCTATTCTTAGAAGTCAGTGAAGATTTTTCGTTAGTTTTGCAAGGTTCTTGGGAAATGCCTAATACTTCTTTTCTTAAAAAATTGGTACTTCATATGTTAATTTCTCCCTTTTTATAACAGTACAAAACTTATTTCATATAATTTCACAGGTTCACAGGTTATTGCAAGTTGAAAGGGACCCGTAGGGTCATGTAATCCAGCTCCCAAGCGAATGCCCACCCAGGGATCGAACCCACAAGCGTGGAACCAAGAGCACCACACTCTCTCCATCCAAGCCTCCCGTAATTTCACAATTTTATGAAGTTACATCAAACAGAGAAGAGTTAAGTAGCTTTTCTTTTAGGCTCAATTTTATGAAATTTGTTTACCAGACTGTTTTTGGGTCCAACTTCTGCTAATCATACAATGATACAGTGATAATTTAAGATAAAAGCAGGAATGGAAAAGCTTCTTTGTGGTCAATAGGGACAAACTGTCAAAAAACCAAATTGCATGATAATTCTGTAGAATATTTTAAGAATATATGCTAAAAAGGAAAAATAGAATGCATTGCTAATTGTAAACAACCATATTTTCCTTTTAATACCATCAGGTTTACCCCCTTTTGCAAAATACATTCCTGATGTACTCATGCAATATATTTGGCTATAAATGGAAAACATTCCAAGCATTTGCTATGAATTTTAAAAAGAACAAACACAGTATCACACAGTATCACAGTATTATGAAGGTTGAAGAGACCTTGGAGATCATCAAGACCAACCTGTAACGCAGCACCAACCCATTGTCTAAACCATGGCACTACCCATGGTTTAGGTAGGATGGCTACACAGGAGTAGCCTTCTCTGGACCTTCTCAAGCCTTCTCTGGACAAGCAGCTCAACATCCTTCTTAAACTAGGGAGCCTAGAACTGGACACAGGACTCAAGATGTGGTCTGACCAGCACCGAGTACAGGGGAAGGATAACTTCCCTAGATCGACTGATCACGCTGTTCCTAATGCAGACCAGGATGTCATTGGCCTTCTTAGCCACCTGGGCACACTGCTGGCTCATATTGAGTTTCCTGTCAATCATTAATCTTAAATCCCTCTCCATTTCACCACTCTCCAGCCACTCATCCCCGAGCCAATATCGATGACTGGGGTTGTTATGTCCAAAGTGAAGAACAAAAAACCTCTAAGCTTTCCAGAAGTCAAAAATTATTTAAAATAAGAGCATGTTCCATGCCTTATATATTTTCTTTACATCATTTTTAAATTTCTGAAGAGCGTGGAAAAAGAGCTTGGTGTCGTCTGCAAGTCTGTTCATGACAGGATTGAGTACGTCATAAGCAAATTTGCAGATGACACCAAGCTCGGGGCTGTTAGAAGGTAGGAGGGCCCTGCAGAGGGATCTGGACAGGCTGGAGAGATGGGCAGACTTCAATAGGATGAGTTTCAACAAGTCTAAATGTTGGGTTCTGCACTTTGATTATAACAACCCCAAGCAGAGCTATAGCCTGGGGATGGAGTGCTTAGAGAGTGAGAAGGTGTGAAGAGACTTGGGGGTATTGGTGGACAGCAAACTCAACATGAGTCAGCAGTGTGCCCAGGTGACCAGGAGGGCCAGTGGCACCCTGGCCTGCATCAAGAATGGTGTGGCCGACAGGGCAAGGGAAATTATCCTTCCCCTGTACTTGACACTGGTTAGGCCACATCTTGAGTATTGTGTCCAGTTCTGGACCTCTCAATATGAGAAAGGGGTTGAGGTGCTGGAACATGTTCAGAGAAGGGCAACAAGGATGATAAATGGCCCAGAAGATAAGCCTTATGAGGAGTGGCTGAGGGATCTGGACCGGTTTAGCCTGGAAAAGAGGAGGCTCAGGGGTGACCTTATTGCAGTTTATAACTAACTAAAAGCAGGTTGTAGACAGGGGGGTTGGTCTTTTCTCCCTGGCCATTGGAGATAGAATNACCGGTTTAGCCTGGAAAAGAGGAGGCTCAGGGGTGACCTTATTGCAGTTTATAACTAACTAAAAGCAGGTTGTAGACAGGGGGGTTGGTCTTTTCTCCCTGGCCATTGGAGATAGAATGAGAGGTCATAGTATTAAGCTCCAGCAAGGTTTAGACTTGACATTAGGAAAAAGTTTTTCAGAGTCACCATCCCTGGAGGTGTCCATGGGTAGACTGGATAAGGTGCTGAGTGTCATGATTTAGATGTTAGGATTTAGCTGGATTATAGGTTCGACTAGATGATCTTCAAGGTCTTTTCCAACCTTAGCAACACTACAATACTATGATATGATAAAAAACAGGCTTAACATCAGACTCAAAAGACATTTGTGAAAATCATCTTGCAACTGGTACCTAGTTGAAGGAAAAACACATGCTAAGAAGGGATTACACTTTGCAATTCTGTATTGTTACTCAGGAAACTGACAGTTCATTTGATTAGGGAGCCTACCAGAGAACATTTTAATTTGAAGTAACTCCGCATAAGACTAAATTACATAAACTTGTCTGCTGTGCTGATGTGCAGAAGAAAGGTGTGAGTCAGTATTGTCGGTTCTCAGTCTCAAGTCTGAGCAGGTAACATATTGAAGACTGTGTAGATAAATGTCTGTGTAGGTAGAGGTCTGCTGGAAAATTTGAATTCCATAAATTTTGTTCTCAATCCAATAAAAAGATACTTTTTTAATTAGAAAAATCTGCATTTATTATTCACAGAATCACACAGAATCACAGAATACTATGAGTTGGAAGGGACCCACAAGGATCATCTAGTCCAACTCACCATCTAACGCCCGTACAGAGATCGAACGCACACCCCAGAGTGGTGAACATAAATCTAGTTCCCTCACAGGCGCACAGGCCATTCCGAATCAGGGGGGACCCACAGGACTATCCAGCCCAATATCCCCAGATAGACCATGTCTCTAAGCTC
>WEKX01008049.1:3921-19546 GCA_013390025.1 Pitta sordida
GACGCAGGTTCTGAGCTGGCACGCTACATCTTACTACTGAACTTTTTTTTCTTCTCTCCCAAGTATGTTATTTGCAGAGACGCGTTTATCTCTACTCTATAACCTTGAAGGCCCTGGCAGCACAGAGAGAGTCCAGGCAAGAACTGAGTTGTTAAGCCCCTCGCTACCAGAGCAGCAGAAAACCCCCTAAACCATAACAACACCCCAGAGTGGTGAACATAAACCTAGATCCCTCACAGTCGCACAGGCCACTCCAAGCCAGGAGAGGCCCACAGGACCATCCAGCCCTACACCCCCCAGCTAGACCATGTCACTAAGCTCTTCATCCAATCTTCTTTTAAACACCGGTCCCTCCATGGTAGAAGAAATGTACATCTAGAACTCCAGTTAGAGGAGAAGTGGAAATAAAGAAATTAGAGAGTTAAGTAAGAGAGTTAATAAAGAAATTAGAGAACAGGAGTCCACAAGAATTTTAGCACATTTTAGGCATAACAGAGTTTTTTAGATCTCTGTATGAGGCTAGAGATATGACTTGAGACCAGCGTATTGTTCTCACACTTTCTGAGATGCGGCAGGAGATCCTTTTGTGCAGCATCTAAAGTGCCAAATTGAGTTGCTATGATTAGGTAATGAACTACACCCTCAGTCCAACATAAATGTTTTCAATTTACTTCTATAATGAAGCTTGTGTTCTGAATGACTTTGCATTTGTGCATGAAAAATCCCATCCGTCTGATACCTAATACTGACAGTGTTGGGTATTATCAGACATTTTCAATCTCCCTCTGTGGTATACCTAAGAGCAAGCCTATACATCTCTAATATATGGAACAGCAGGTATTTCTTTAGCTCTTCCTCTCCCAACTAAGATATTCCTCTTCAAAATATTATTTCATTTTTTAATTATTCTGTTGTTCCTCTAAGATACCAATTTATGCTTTAGGTCATGAAACAAAATGTCAAGATCCTCCTCCTTACCATTCTTACCTCCTATTTGGGAGACACAAAAGACTAACACAAACACATCCCCAATTTGACAAACCTTATAAAATTAGAATTCCTTTTCTTCATTTTTTTTCTCCATAACCTTGTATTTTCTGAAGATAAATATCTTTAAAACATCATCTACTGTTGAATTACAAATAAAGTAGGGCTATTCCAAACAGACTTTCTTCCTCATGAAAGAAATAAATCTAGTTTCATTTGCTGGAAGTTTCTGACTTTTTTTCCCAACTATCTCTGCTTTAGATCAAATATTGTCAAGAATATAAGCGCGTGAACATTTATAGTCATAAATATAAATTAATAAAGAGGCTGAACTGTAAAGAGAACATGTGCAGTGAATTTCTGCTTACAACTGCGACATTTTCTATTTCTCTCAAAAGAATTCTGAACCCAATAATATAGTTTGAAAAAGAAAGATAAGATGTTTAAAAAAAAAAAGATACAGTTGGCCTTCTTACACTTTGCACTCCCCCCATATTGTGGTTTCAGATCTTAGCGGTATGATTCTTTAGCAATGAAGGAGGCCTCTTTTCGCAACTGCACATGCGCGACCTCTCAGGCACGAATATTCAAACTAGGCAGTCATAAATATGGGAATTTCCCCCACCACGACTCAGCTTGGCACAGCTTGGCTCAGCTCAGCATGGCCGGCCCACTCTGTGGCTCGGCTGGCCCGCACCGTGGCTTGGATGAGCTCGGTTGTGGACTGCGCCACGGTTTGGGGCCGCGGATTGGCTCAGCTCGGCTGGCCCACACGGCAGCTTGAGGTCACAGCTCAGCTCGGCTTGGCTCGGTTTGGCCGCCCGCACCGTGGCTCAGATAAGCTCGGCTTGGCACAGCCAGCCCGCTCCGCAGCAGTGGGGCAGAGGCCAAGCCAGGCTCACATCACTCCCACGGTGGCTCGGCTTGAGTGTCGCCTGCCCTGCTCCCCTTGGCTTGGCTCTGATTGAGGAGGCTGCATGCAGTTGTGAAAGATTTACACGCTCTCAGGTTAGATGTGCTGTTAGACACCTTCTTGAATAACTCTCTGAGATATGCACATCTACCCTGAGTATGGAGACACCATGTCTACCCACTCAGAGAGACACTGGGACACTGGAGTGTGCAGCTCCCCCGCACCTGTGTCCTCAGCTGAGTGGAAAGGGTTTTTTTCCTGGCGTGGGGTGGCCATGGGCACTGGGAAACACTGACACAAACACTGACACACAGCAGGGCAGTGCCAAAACAACGTCAGAGCGCCCAGCAGGCGTGTAAGAGTGCAGGGCAAATTTGCAAATTAATGAGCTGCCAATCAAGGTAGAAGGAAGGCTTCACAGTGCCCGAATAAGCCCTTGTGGTCGTGATATAGGAGACTTGACTGTATTTGGTCTTTTTATAACAAGTATCGCCAATGGAAATGTAAATATTTACTTGCATAAGCAGCAACACTGGATACGTACCATAAATCTTTATAAGAGAGCAGAGACAAGACTGTGGTTCATTCATGTTGTGTGACTTAGGACAGATCAGGGTCTGTCCTCAGAATCTGCGGTTCACCTTTGTAGCAGAAGCAATTCTTCCACAGATAATTTGGAAAAACTCAGTTTATCAACATGGGCTTGGCAAAAAATGACTATACAAGTTACTTTTGTGTATTATATTTCAGTAGCAGTGAGAATCACACACACACAGAATCACACACAGAATATTATGAGTTGGAAGGGACCCATAAGGATCATCTAGTCCAACTCACCATCTAACACCCGTACAGAGACCGAGAGCACATCCCAGAGCGTAACACCAAAAGCCATGAGATGCATACTAAATTAAAATAAAAAGCATTGTTAGGAAACTGCATCATGAATAATGATTGGAGTATACTGACAAGACTTAATTAAAGAGTGTAGCACAGAAAATAGTAAGAAATTTTAGAAGATTAATAGGTTTTGAGGCTTTCGTTAGGCTGGGGAGGGAAGTTGGAGCTTAGAGCTGAATGTGTAAAGACAATTTTCTTGGATCTCAGGAAAGAACTATAAACAGAACAGTGTTCTAGTCAAAACAAAGGACAAAAGAATGCAAATGCCAGTTCAGAATCAGAGCTGGTTGATTGAAGGCTTAAAGCAAAGTATAATTCTCTGATCACAGAATCACAGAATTAGTAAGATTGGAAAAGACCATAGAGGTCATCAAGTCCAACCTATCACCTGTTACCTAATCTGTTACCTAAACTGTTAACTAACTTGTTGTCATCCTGCTACCAACACCCATCCTACCAATTACACACTACCCTAATATCTAGGTCATGTTGCCAATTACATCATCCAACCTTTTCCTAAACACTTCTAGGGACAGTGACTCCACCACCTCCTTGGGCAGACCATTCCACTGAGAGATCACCCTCTCTGTGAAAAAGTTTCTTCTAATGTCAAGTCTACCTTTCAGATAGTTGTAGAGAGCAATAAGGTCTCCTCTCAGCCTCCTCTTCTCCAGACTGAACAACTCCAGCTCTCTCAGTCGCTCTTCATAGGGCTTATGTTCCATCCCCTTCACCATCCTTGTTGCCTTCTCTGGACACGCTCAAGGGTCTCAACATCCCTCTTAAACTGAGGAGCCCAGAACTGGACACAGTATTCGAGATGTGGTCTAACCAGTGTCAAGTACAGGGGGAGATTAACTTCCCTGGTCCTACTGACAACACTATTCCTGATGCAAGCCGGGATGCCATTGGCTTTTCTTGCCACCTGGGCACACTGCTGGCTCATGTCAAGTTTTCTATCAACCAGCACTCCCAGATCCCTTTCCACCTGATTCTCCTGCAGCCACTCCAACCCCAGCCTATAGTTCTGCATGAGGTTATTGCAACCAAAATGTGGGACCCGGCACTTAGACTTGTTGAACCCCATGCCTTTGGATTCGGCCCATCTATCCAACCTGTCAAGGTCCCTCTGTAGAGCCCTCCTACCTTCCACCAGATCGACATTTATCCCCAGCTTGGCATCATCCACAAACTTCTAATAATAGACTCCATCTCTTCATCCGGATCATCAGTAAAGACATTGAACAGGACAGGTCCCAACACTGAACTCTGAGGCACCCCACTAATGACCGGCCTCCAACTGGACACAGCACCATTAACCACCACTCTCTGAGGTCTATTATCCAACTAATTCCTGAACCAGTACACTGCAAACCTATGATGTAAGGATGGTTGCATGAATATTCACTAGGTGTTATGCATATGCATTAAGCAGGTGTACTTAAGCAGGGGGAAATTATTCGTTTTCATGCTTTTACCTCCTAAATAAGTTTTTTCTGAATATTATAGCTATTTTCTTTGTGCTTAATATATTAAAGTTACTGTGAAGAATATCTGAGCTGTGAGAAGAATCAAGGATTTATATTGGGATGCTTTCACAGGTTCACAAGTTATTCTGAGTTGGAAGGGACCCTCAGGATCATCTAGTCTAACTCCCAAGTGAACGCCCACCCAGGGATCAGGCCCACAAGTGTGGAACCATGGGCACCACGCTCCATCCAGACATCCAAGCCTCCCACCATCTAGACCATGTCACTGAGCACCTCATTGAGTCTTCTCTTAAACACCTCCCTTTCTTTTTTTCAAGAATTATCGTGTCTCCTATATTATTTCCTGAACATGATTACTTTTTTCTCCTCTCTATATTTCTTATTTCTTTCCTTATTGTTTTCCTCTTTTCCTTTTTTTTTGTTATTATGTTCCCTTTTTGTATCCCTACTTCCTTAGTTTTTTCCCTATTGTAGAAGAGCTCTACAATCAAGACAAAGATTGGGGTCTCTTATTTTTTCTTAGTGGATCTTGCAGGGAATAATGGAATAGATGAAACAGAAACTACCAAATGAAAGCTAGAGGAAATCCTCCCCATCTTGGATACCACAAAACCAGACATATCATGGCTCAGAAAAATTTTTTTTGTGTGTGTGAAACCAGATATCTACAACCATAGAACTAAGATTAACTGAGATCATACCCTTTCCTCTCATCGTGATAAATAATCCCTTGAAAAATTAATTTGATGGATGGTAGGTATTTAAAAGACTACCTTTCAAACCTGTCCTACAGTAATAGAATACTTTCACAGTAGCACAGCTTTTCTCCTTGGTGATATCTGAATAGATATCAGTTTCTCCTTCATCAGATAAGCAGCTGTCACAGAAACAAATATCTCAAATTAGATTCTCTGTTTTCTAGAAAAATTACATAATTTGTTAACATATAAACCCATTACAAGACAATAATTGTTCCAACTCAACTCTTTCTGAAGCCTCTAAATTATTATACTTTCTTCTTTATTTGAGCATGTATAGATCTTATGTATAAATCTTATCTCTGGGATTTCTGTCTCAACTTATTGTAGGCTGTTGTGCTCCTTCCAGGCTTGCTTTCAGTAATTGACCCTTTCCCTGGTCACTATAGTAAACAGCAATTATTTTTATTTTCTAATCTGAAATCTGCACTTTTTTTTCTTCACTACCACATCTTATTATACTGGTGCCAAGCAGCATAAGGACTCACTTAGCTGATTGCATCCATACCCCCCTTCAGATTTGGAGCAGGGTTGGCAGTTTATGAAGGATCACAGCCCCTC
Organism: Pitta sordida; assembly: GCA_013390025.1. Taxonomy (NCBI): domain Eukaryota; kingdom Metazoa; phylum Chordata; class Aves; order Passeriformes; family Pittidae; genus Pitta; species Pitta sordida. The sequence goes on from WEKX01008049.1 coordinate 9,531, forward strand.
TCATTGAGTTAGAGAATATGTATGAATGAGATAGAAATTGTTCAATCTCAAAATGTAGAAATCAATTTTAATTGTAATCTGAAGGAATAAAAACACATACAATCTGAAAGCGTGAACCTCACATAAACAGCTCAAATTTCAAAGCTTTCAGGTCTATTTAATCTTGACTAATGTACGTAGTCCTTCAAAATTGCTGAAGATTCATCATTATTTATTCTGATAAACTGTAAACTAATGTTAACTTCTCCTCAATGAGACACAAGACAAGACCACAAAACTTATCTGTGGGCTTTGAGATAGGAGGAGTTTAGCTTGACTCTTCAGAAAATGTCTGAAAGCAGGGATCCAATCCATCAGTTGCATGAATATTCCACAAGATTTTTGCATCCTTTAACAGATGTGTCACTGAGAATTGTAGCTATAAAAAGAATCAGCAATACAAAACAGTATTGAATGTGGTCTTAAAATAATTTGCATCCTAAAGGAAGAACAGTCTTCATGATGACCATCCAAGAAATTTGAACTTATCTTGAACTTATTCTACCTCTACTTCTACAGACTCCTGGGAATTAGTTTACTTAGGAAAGGTGGATTAAAAGTAGACGCAGTATATGCCTTTTACAGTGCAGATATAAATCATTCTAGCATTAATGGGGATTCTGCAAACACATCATCAAGAACACATAGAGATTTATGCCAGAAAGCTTAGAGCAAAACACACGTGTTTTAGCAAAATGTATAGCCAGTAAAATGAGCCTTTTAAGTACAAATGTCTTCTTAACAGGAATCAATTATTAATAATTATGACCTAAAAAGTTGCAGAACTAAAGCCACTCTAACATGCACACATTTAGAAATCACAAAATCACAGAATCATAGAATCAGTAAGGTTGGAAAAGACCATAGAGATCATCGAGTCCAACCTATCACCTATTACCTAACCTAGCCAAACCAGTTACCTAACCTGTTGCCATCCTGCTACCAACACACCATCCTACCTATAACACACTACCCTAATATCTAGGTCATGCCACCAAGTACATCATCCAACCTTTTCTTAAAAACCTCTAGGGACGGTGACTCCACCACCTCCTTGGGCAGCCCATTCCACTGAGAGATCACCCTCTCTGTGAAAAAGTTCCGCCTAATGTCCAGTCTAAATCTCCCCTGACACAGTTTAAGACTGTGTCCTCTTATTCTATCACTTGTAGCCAGAGAGAAGACACCAACACTCAGCTGGCTACACCTCCCTTTCAGGTAGTTGTAGAGAGCGATAAGGTCTCCCCTCAGCCTCCTCTTCTCCAGACTGAACAACCCCAGCTCTCTCAATTGCTCCTCATAGGGCTTGTGTTCCAGTCCCTTCACCATCTTTGTCGCCCTTCTCTGGACCCGCTCAAGGATCTCAACATCCCTCTTAAACTGAGGAGCCCAGAACTGGACACAGTACTCAAGGTGTGGCCTAACCAGTGCTGAGTACAGGGGGAGAATAACTTCCCGAGTCCTACTGACAACACTATTCCTGATGCAGGCCAGGATACCATTAGCTTTTCTGGCCACCTGGGCACACTGCTGGCTCATGTTAAGTTTTCTATCAACCAGCACTCCCAGGTCCCTTTCCACCTGATCATCCTATGTTTAAAAGTACCAATACGGATGAATATAAACTTTCATATAAGAATGAAAATAAAAAATCATTGAACATGTGAGACAACAGCTATATTCCCAAGTTGTAGACACTGGACAATCCATGAAAACTTAGATCTACAACTTGTCACAAACTAATACTAAAGATCAAACTTACGGTCTTCCTCAGTGCCATGTGATTGTGTTAATTGTTGTAGTCTGTTGTTATAGTCTGGTTAAAGAGACAAACCAGTTAAAAGGTCTCTTTTTGGTTCTTATAAAGAAAATTAAGATCAAACAAGATCAGATGCTGGATTTCATAATGGTAAAAGGATTTTTTTTTTAATTGTGACGTTAAAGCATAGGGAAAGGGGAGGAAAAGACAAAGAAAAGTTGGAAAGAAGGAGCTAAGATTAAGTAAGAAGCATAGAAAAAGTTACCAAACCACCAACTTGCTACCTGATAAAATTCTGGTATGTGTAGGGAAGGAGTGTATTCCCCAGTCCACAGCAGCTGGATGCAGCGTGGTATGCGTGACCCGTGCCTGCATTGCCTGTCAGCACTGGTACTAGGGTTAAGGAGTGAGAGAGTATTCTGGCTTGCCTCGGTTCAAATCTCCCACCAGGAGTCAGAGTCAGCGCTGTGCCATGTGCGTGTCTCCCGGCCATGTGAGCCCACTGGAGTCAAAGGTCCCTCCACAGCGTGTATTCCGGCAGCAACCCTGAAATTTCAGGCTTTGGAGGAATGCAGGGTAAAGGGGCTTCATGACTCACGTGAGAATAGGCAGCTCTGTTCCCTGGAGGCTGGTTCTTCTCTCTCTCTTCTTGACTGCTGCAGCAGGCACTCTGACTTCTGGTGGCTTTTCCATGGTGGTGGTGAGGGAAGAGAGATGTGCAGCAAAGCAGGCAGTCAGGAAGTGAAGAAGGGGGAGGAGGTGATGGAATTACCTCCTGCAGAGAGTTAAGTTCCTGCTCCATCCTCTCTTCTCCTGCCTAACCAATTTTTCTGCTGTTCTCCTACAGGGCTTTTTTCAAACTACACCCATAGTTTGGTATGTAGCCTTCTTTGGGTGTTTCAGGTGATTAAAGAGACCCATCGCACCTTTTGAGGCCCACCAAAGAGATAATGGTTCCTTGAACAATAAGAAGCAAATTTGGTGCATTTTTAAACATAATTAAGACATTACGTCTGAGGATTAAGACTTGTTTATTTGTCTGTAAACTGTTCAGTAGTGACTTGGGGAGAAGGCTCAGTATTCAAATTGTCTTTTGCTGCCTGGTGAAAATCATATAACTGACTTAGTGTTCTAGAAATATTATGGTTAAATAGATATACACATGAAAAAAAAATCAGGCAAAGCTGAGTCTAGAACAGCAATAAAAAGAGAGGTATAAATTTGATAACAGCTCTTGAAGGCCAACATATCTTCATCTATTTATATATAATTTAGCAAATTACTAAATTAAAAGCTCTCATTGCAGTCTCTTGGAGATATATTGAAAAGTAGTAATTTTTATCTTCAAAGCTAAATGCTCTGTAAATGGCACTGATATCTTCCTGTAGCTAAACACCAAATTTTGGTGGTGGAAGGTGACAAGAGAAAAAAATCTTAAACTCTCAACCTGTTATTGAAATATAGGTGCATCCAAATCCAGCATTTGCAAAGGATCTTTTCTTCAATAAAAATGTTCCTAGCTGAAGGCTGTAAGGGGCAGTTGCATTTTTTTCATCATTGTAACCAATATTACAAGGAAAAGAACAGAAGGTAGATTGTAAGATAAATACAAAAATCATAACTTGGAAATAAAACTGCATTTTGCCACAGACTTCTCAGAAATTTCACTTGAACTCCAAATCCTTTTTGCTTGAAGCTATTTCATCCTGTTCCTGAATAATCTGTGGAAAAGTTGCGTGTGATGACATTATTTTTAAGCTATGCCACAAAAATCACCTTATAAACCCCAATTCTGACAAAATTTATATGTAACCCTCTGTCTGGCAATTTATTCTGAACCTAACATGCTATTTATATAACACCAATAGCCTGTAGGATTTATTACAGTCATACAGGAAGACATATGGGTAGAATCTTCTTTCATTTATACCAGCATAAATCAGAACTAATACTACCAAAGTCAGTGGAGTTCCACTTAGTTAAAGATAGGCTAAAAATACTCAGAACCAACCCCAAACTTACCAGGAAGTTTTCTACGTATTAGTTTCAGACAGGTTTTAATTCTATTGTCTAAATTTATGTTTTTATTCAGCCTCAGCTGTTTAAACCTTTTAAATAGCAAGAAAGCATGGATTTAACAAACAAGGCTTTGTGCCGTTGTCTTGCCATATTTGACTCAGATGTTATCCAAATTTCTTCCTTGAAGCCCTACTTATGTCACCACAGTAGTGACAAAGAGTATTCAGTGTGTCACTTTTTGAATTTAGGGACAATATATAAAAACCTTGAAATATTAATGGCACTTGCACATTACTTAGTAGAACAGTCTAGATGTAGTCACATCTGTTCACAATTTTAGATGCTCAAGGACATTTTTGAAATTTAAATATTCTGGATCTCAGAATATTTAACTGGCCTCAGTTTAGAAAAAAATTAATATAAAATCAGCATTTTTTATGAAACTTTTCAAAACCTACAATGGCATATGAGCTCAGATTATCAATCCTTTTTTTTTAAGTATGATGTCACCGTCCCTTGAAGCATTTTTTGGGTCTATGTGTTACTTGGGAAGTAATTTGCAGCAGTAAGGATTATCAAGCAGCAAGAGTTATCAATGTGTTGGAAACCACAGAGGCTCCTGGGAACAGTCATGCAGGAACTAGAACCTCTCCCTTTGAAAAGGCAGTGGGATTGATAATCCAACTGAAGGACATTTACATCAGTTCACACATCATGGGCAAAAAACAAGAGGAACTGGAAGTCAAGGTGAAACAGAATCATAGAATCACAGAATTAACAAGGTTGGAAAAGATCATAGAGATTATCTAGTCCAACCTATTACCTAACACCATTTCATCATCTAAATCATGGCACTAAGTACCTCATTCAACCTCTTCTTAAACATATCAAGGGACGGTGACTCAACCACTTCTCTGGGCAACCAATTCCAATGGGAAATCACTCTCTCTGTGAAAAACTTTTTCCTAACCTCCTGTCTAAACCTCCCCTGATGCAGTTTAAGATTGTGTCCTCATGTTCTGTCACTGGGGGCCTGAGAGGAGAGACTGACCCCCACGTGGCTACAACCACCTTTCAGGGAGTTGTAGGGAGTGATAAGGTCTCCTTTGAGCCTCCTCTTCTCCAGGCTAAACAATCCCAGCTCTTTCAGTCACTCTTCATAGAGCTTATACTCCAGCCCCTTCACCATCCTCGTCGCCCTTTTCTGAACACATTCGAGGATCTCAACATCCCTCTTAAACTGAGGAGCCCAGAACTGGACCCAGTAATGAAAACGTGGCCTAACCAGTGTGGAGTACAGGGGAAGCATAACTTCTCTAGTCCTACTGGCCACAGTGTTCTTGATAGAGATCAGGATACCATTGGCTTTCCTGGCCACCTGGGCACAATGCTGGCTCAAGTTTCTTATCTTTTTGGAGTTTTGCCTGGAGTTATTGTAGCCAAAATATAGAACCCAGCACATAAACTTGTTAAATCTCATGTTATTGGATTCAGCCCACCTATCCAGCCAGTCAAGGTCTCTCTGCACAGTCCTCCTACCCTCTAACAAATCAACACTTATTCCCAGCTTGATGTCATCTGCAAACTTGCTAGTGATAGAGTCCATACTCTCAATGAAATCATCAATAACTGAACCCTGAGGGACCCAGGGGGACTAGTGACCGGCTACCAATTGGATGCAGCACCGTTCACCACCATTCATCTCCGAGATCACTTATCCAGACAGTTCTTAATCCAGTACAGAGTAAACCTGTCCAGGGCAGGAGTCATCCATTTCACCAGGAGTTTACCGTGGAGATGGTATCAAAGGCTCAAATTGAGCTTTTGCATCTCTAACTTTTTCACACATGACGTAACAACATTGCTTGAGTTACTTCCCCCTCCTTTCAAAGGTGGTACATCCTCTTTTTTCCCCTCAATTCACTCAATAGCTACTAACTCATCCAGGCCAGCTGTCTACCCCTATGGCTCATCTAAGTCTCTTTACATCAGGACAGCCTGCTCTTGCACCTTCAAGATGTCATGCTTGAAGTACGTCCAGCCTTCCTGGACTCCTTTGTTATTAAGGACTGTCTCCCAAGGCACTCTCCCAGTTAGTTCCTTGAATAAGCTGAAGTCTGCCCTCCAGAAATCCAGTGTGGAGGTTTTGTTGGCGATCCTCCTTTTTTCACTATTTACTGAAAACTCTATTATTTCATGATCACTACACCCCAGAAAAACCTCTGACCACCACATTCCCCACCAGCTCTTCCTTATTAGTGAACAGCAGGTCAAGATAAGCCTCACCCCTGGTAGGCTAACTAGTTGTGCAAGAAGCAATCCTCAATACTCCTTTAAGAACCTTCTGGACTGACTCCTCTCTGCTATGTTGAGTTCCCAGCAAATATCTGGGAGATTGAGGAAGACTTGTTATCAACAGAGAAACATGGTAGGATGACTCACACAACTAAAATGCTCCAATGGATGTCTATACACCCTTCATAGACAGGGTTCAGGTGGTGGGGATAGCCAGGTATGTCAGGGAGGGTTTTCTTTGCAGATTAATGATGGTGATGATACTGTTAAGGGTTTGTGGGTTAAGAATCAGGGGAAAGACCAACAGAGAAAATATCATGGTAGGAGTGTTCTTCTGGAAGGCACGAAGGCTCTGCAGAAGGATCTGAGCAGGCTGGACTGATAGACCAAGACCAACAGCATGAGGATCACCAAGGCCAGGTGGCAGGTCTTGCACTTGGGTCACAACAACCCCCTGCAGTGCTCCAGGATGGGAGAAAAGTGACTGGAAATATGCACAGTGGAAGGGACCTGGGGATGCTGGTCAACAGTGACTGAATATAAGCCTGTGTGTGCCTAAGTGGGCAAGAAGGCAAATGGCATCCTGGTCTATATCAGCAGTAGTGTCGTCAGCAGGACGAGCACAATGATTGTCCCACTGTACTAAGCACTAGTGAGGCCTCACTTTGAGTGTTGTGTTCCGTTTGGGGTCTCTCGTTAGAAAAAGGACATTGAGGGGCTGGAGTGTGTCCAGAGAAGGGCAACCAAGCTGGGGAAGAGTCTGAGAGCACAAGTCCTATGACAAGTGGCTGAGTGAGCTGAGGGTGTTTAGGCTGGAGAAAATGCAGCTCAGTGAGTACTTAATTGCTTTCTAGAACTGCCTGAAAGGAGGTTTTAGACAGTTAGAGGTTGATCTCTTCTTCCAGGTAACCTGAGACAGGATAAGAGTAAATTGCTTCTAGTTGCACCATGGCAGATTTTGATTGGATATTATAAAAAATTTCTCTACTGCAAGTGTCATCAGGCATTTGAACAGGCTATTCAGGGAAGTGATGGAATCACCAGGCCTAGATGTGCCCAAAAAACCATGTGGATGTGTCACTTGGAGATAGTGTTTAGTCATGAACACAGCAGTGCTGCGTTAAGACTTGAACTTGATGATCTTTCCAACTTTAACGATTCTATTATTCTTTTACAGTTATTTCTTCAACAGAAAGTGGAACGGACTTTTCATCTTAACAGGTAGCTTGTTTCTTATGGATCTGCTGACTGAACAGCACTAATAGAGAGAGCTGAATTGATGGATGCCAGCGGAGACTGAATAGGGTGTTCAGGAAAAGGGTACTATTTTCCCAGAACCACACTGACCTCAACAGTTTTGATCTGCTTCGGTAGAGACTCTTCAAACAAGCAATAACTAGTTCAAGTGACAATCAGAATTCAAATAGAGCAGAATTATTTTTTTATTTACAAGACTGAAAATCCTACGTATGATTAAATGACTTATGGATTGGGACATAGATATGAGGAAACTCAATATGAGCCAGCAGTGTGCCCAGGTGGCTAAGAAGGCCAATGGCATCCCGGCCTGCATCAGGAACAGTGTGGTCAGTCGGTCCAGGGAGGTGTGCAATTCTGGGCTCCCCAGTTTAAGAAGGATGTTGAGCTGCTTGAGCGTGTCCAGAGAAGGGCGACAAGGATGGTGAAAGGACTGGAGGACAAGGCCTACGGGGAGCGACTACGGGAACTGGGATTGTTCATCCTGGAGAAGAGGAGGCTCAGAGGGGACCTCATTGCTGTTTACAACTACCTGTGGGGAGGTTGCAGCCAGATGGGTGTGGACCTCTTCTTCCCGGCTGATGACACCGGAACGAGAGGGCACGGCCTCAAGCTGTGCCAGGGGAGGTTTAATCTTAATGTTAGGAAACGTTTTTTCACATAGAGAGTGATTGCACATTGGAATGGACTGCCCAGGGAGGTGGTGGAGTCGCCGTCCCTGGAGGTGTTTAAGAGAAGACTCGATGAGGAGCTTAGTGACATGGTCTAGCTAGGGGGTGTAGGGCTGGATGATCCTGGGTCCCTTCCGGCTCGGAGTGGCCTGCTAGACTGTGAGGGAACTAGGTTTGTGTTACCGCTCTGGGATGTGCTTTCAGTCTCTGTATGGGTGTTGGATGGTGAGTTGGACTAGATGATCCTTGTGGGTCCCTTCCAACTCATAATAATCTGTGATTCTGTGATTTAAAACCAATTAATCTGTTTAGGCATTGGTTGTCTTACTTAACTAACACATTTTGCACACCTCCATGTCTGGCATTTTTGTAATTATTTCAGGAAGCAATTTGCATAATTGAGTAATTTCCATATGCTCACCTTAAGCAGAAGGATACATTTCATGCTGGAGAATGTGTCAGCCTGTTCGACAGTTTGGTTGAATGAAGCCTCCACGCTGGCAAGAAACTAAGCTTGTGCTCATGGTAACTTCCACCTTTTTTTCATTCTATTTGTAGTGATGAAAACTGGAATAGGAAAGAACTTGAAAACATGGAGAATGTGAAAAGTCATTTTCATTCCTCTTCCCTGTCTGTGTTAATTTTAGGCATTGCTTTTTCAAGCTCCTTAAATGTCCTCTTCTGCGTGTTCCTGTCTATATCAACCGTTGTCATCCTGTTCTTCACATCTAGGTTATCACACTTAACACTGATAAGTCGACTGAGTCAAAATAATGCTAACAGGAATGCTGGCATGGATTGTTAAATATTTGAAGTATGTATAGCAGCCCTTCTCCATCCTCTGATCAAAATTTACCTCTGGCAGAGAAGACAAGAAAGGGTCTTGCATTACCTTTGGCAAACATATTTAAAAGATACTTGCAGTAAACCTACACATTTTGGGATCCTTCAGAATAGGTATGAAGTCTTAATCTATATTACATTAGAATTTCATGCCCTTGTGAAAATGAAATAAATATTATCCACCACATGAAAAAGGGCATGAACTGATATCCATAGATCTGTTCACTGAAATATTTTTCCAGATTCCAGCATTTGCATTATAACCCCTTAGCATTTCCCTGTGTTTAGAATAAAATGAAACTACCGTAGCCTTTTAAGTACGGAGGGATACAGGCAGTTTGTTGAACCTTTCCTTCACTCCAACTCTAAAAAAAAGCATAGGGATTGGAAAAAAAAAGTAATCCCAAGATTTCTTGTGTTTCATTATTCAACGGAAATCCACAGGAGGACTGTGACATGAACCAAACTTCCAAGCTCGATTTCCAGAAGGCTGACTTCGGGCAGTTTAGGAAATTGATGGAGACGGTACCATGGGATAAAGCTCTTAATGGCAGAGGAGTCCAGGAGGGCTGAACATACTTTAAGAATGAGCTCATGAAGGCACAGGAGCAGGCGGTCCCAATGTGCCGAAAAATGAGTTGGAGGGGCAGATGGCTGGTCTGGATATGCAAAGAGCTCCTGAAGGAACTAGGGGAGAAAAAGAGGATGTACAGCCTTTGGAAAAAGGGGGAGGTGAGTCAGGGTGTGTTTAAGGAAGGTGTTAAGTTGTGCAGGAGAAAAACCAGAGAGGCAAAAGCTCAGATGGAACTCAACCTAACTGTTTCTGTCAAGGAAAATAAGAAATGTTTCTATAAGTACATCAACAGTAAAACGAAAGGCTGCAACAACTTCACTCCTTATTGGATGCAGAGGATAATATACTAAACAAAGAGGAGGAAAAGGCAGAAATACTTAATACCTACTTTACCTCTGTTTTAACAGTAAGACACACTGCCTACAGGACAACTGGACCAGCAGGGTCATAGAAGGAGTTGGGGTGCAGTATAACCCTCTTGCAATCCAAGAGGAGATCGTCAGAGACTTGCTGAGTGGCTTGGACCCTCATAAGTCCATGGGACCAGATGGGATCCATC
>WEKX01008049.1:22316-41318 GCA_013390025.1 Pitta sordida
AGTAGTCAAGTACACCACGCCCGTAGCCATGCCCCCTCCCCTAATAAGGTCTGGAGGACGGTCCTGAGGGCGCGGCTCCTTCTGCAGTGCCTCATTAAAGCAAAGGAAATGCCTTTTGCAGCCTCCCAGCTCCAGGAAATGATGCTGGGAAGCTGGCACCGCACTGCCCAACCCCCCTCCCCTCCCCCCACCGCTGAAAAACTGAGTGGGCACGGAGCCTTCTGCACTGTCCTTTCTCTGCCATGTCTCTGCTGGGATTTTTTATCGAGGTTTTTATCAGGGTTTCTTGCATTTTCTTTTTCTGGGACTGCAACTGTCCCGAGTGAAGCTTTCAACTTGCTGGCAGGGGTGGCAGCAGTGCGAGGAGGCAGAGCTGACCAGAGTGCCTCGGAGACGCAGGTGCCAGGTCAGCATGCTGTACCTCCTGTGTGAACTCTTGTCCCCTTGCTCCCACTGACAGGGGCCGTGTTTCTCCCAGGGGAATGGGGGTGGGAGGGGAATGCAGTGTCAGGCAGGGAGCAGGAGCTAGGAGAGACAACAGGACTGCTCCCCACCATGGACTGAGGTTGTTTTTCACTGACAGGTCCATGTCTCTCTGAGGGGAAAAGGGGCAGGAGGGGAATGCAGTGACAGGCAGGAAATGGCAGCAAGGGAAGACAACGGGGTTGCTCCCCCCACAGGCTGAGGTTGTTTTGGGTTTTTTTTTTTTGTTGAGTTCCTTCCCCTCCCCTCAGCAAAACCCTCAGTGTGATTTTGCTTGCAGCAGCGAACCCCCCGTAGGCTGCAGCTGTGTCCAGCCAGACCAACACTGCGGGCTGAGAAAAGCGGACCATCGCTGCTTCTCCTTGGTTCTGGGATCCACCTCCCTGCCTCTTGCCAGGATTGTCCGTGAGCCCAGTGATCTGGTCCTGCTGCAGCTCCTCAGATGTGCAGGGCAGAGGTGGATGAGCAGGAGGAGCCGGTGCAGCCTCACTCATCCTTTCGCCTGCTGCCCCAGCCCACAGCTCTCCCCTCTCCCACCCTCCCTCCACACATCTGCCCCACACATCCTAGAAGGGACCCCCCAGGCCTGTCCGGTACTGACTGTTTCTGTGTTTATGACACGACAGTAAACATCTACATACAAAAAACCCACAGTACACATAGATACTCTCCTGCCACCTGGAAGGAACTTTTTATTTTGGGCAGTGAGGGGAGTTCCGGTGCCCGCACGGGGAATGGATTCTAATGGCAGAAGTCCGCGCCACTGGCATTGGGACACATTGGGCTATGTCGCTCATGTAACTGAAAGAGATGAAACATGGTGCCGATTCAGTGGCTCCGCTCCTGTCCAATTGGGGTTTAAATCTCCCATCCATTGCCACCCTGAGGTCGGCACTGGCGGTGGAAACTGTCCACCGTCATCCCCTGGTTCGCAGCCACGCCGTGCCGCCATGCCTGGAGGTGCCAGCACGGCGCTGGTCCCTTTGTGCCGGCAGCGCAGCAGTACTTCCGACTTCACAGAGATGGGACCGGCTCCCCTTTCTCTTAAATGGTGAGAGTGAATCATGTACGACAAGTCTGGTGGGCGGTGATGACAGGGGGGACCAATTATGTATTCATAACCTCGTTATGTATTAATGAGATGATGGGTTTGCGGTACATTCTGTGCACGCGCTGAGGTCGCACAACTTGCTAAAAAATGACCTGCAACTATTGGATCCCATAAATAACGGATCGCGACTATGCGGAGGATCAATGTAGTACCATTTCAGCCATTGGAGTTGGTAGTTTGCTTTAAACTCGTATCTCTGTCAACAATCGAAGACAGTGTATTAGTTGTGTTTCTCTTTGCTGGGGTGTAACCCAGGTGTCTGTAAGCACCATCCAGCCACTCCCCAGGAGCACAATTGAAAAGAGGTAAAACTCATGGGCTGAGGCAAAAAGAGTTTAAAATTGAAATATAATACTAATATTAATAGTACTAATAACAACAATAACAACCACCAAACACCAGGAGGACGGAAGAAGGGAGGGAAGATGATAAAACACAAGAGAAACAAGTGTTGTTCAATGCACTTACTCCTCACATTCTGACCAATGCCCAGCCCATGTCCCCACCAGCTCCTCACAGTTTATATATAGGACATGACATTCTATGGCATGGAATATCCCACTGGCCAGTCCAGATCAGCAGTCCCAGCTGTGCTCCCTAACAGATTCCTGTGCACGTGTTCCCTAACAGCATGGGAATGCTCTGAAAATTCCTTGACTTTGGATAAACACTACTTAGAAATAGCCAAAGCATCAGTGCATTATCAAAATTATTCCCATACTAAATCCAAAAGAAAATTCACTGTATCCCAGCCAAAACCAGGATACCCATTCATGTGGAATCAGGAAAACAATACCCCAGTAAGCTCTGAAACACAACACCAATTGTCTGCCTTTGAGAACAAAGTTCTGTTAGATTAGAAACCCTTTCTCTGACAAACAAATCACTAGCCACTGCACACAAAATGGAAGCTTCCTCAGCAGCACCAAGGCTAGGGTAAGAATTGACTCTGAGATGTCACAAACCACCACAGTAGATGCCTATAGTTTTTCTGAAGAACTTAAACCAGTTTTGTACATTTAAACTAAAACTTACGCCCCATAAATAGACTTTTGTCAATATTTAATCTTGAGAACTGTTAATAATTACAATATATATAATATTTATGCCTAAAAATGGCTATATGTTTTCTGAAATTGGGTAAAAATCTTTATTCCAGAGAGGTATGCTCTTTGTTTTAACTTATATGAGATCAAGGTCAGTCCAAATTGAAACTATTAAGAATAATCAGTTATCCTGGAAGTTTAAGAGGAATTTGGCTGAGGTAAAAAAGGAGTGTAATCTGGGAGATAGCTAATTAAGACATGGAATAAGTAACTAAATGTTTCTTCTGGTTTGATCTGACCTAGAATAAATTGAAAATCCCAGTTAATTTAGGTGAAATTGACGTAGCCTGCTTTAAATACTTAAATTACTTAATTTTGAATGTATTCCTCCTTTATCCACCCCTTAAATTTCTAATATTGCATCCCAATCAAGAACTATAGCTATATGATTTCAAAAATAGGATGGAATTGCTACAGAAACATAAAAGTCAAGTCCTAAAATCATTTGATATGAGACAGACTCAGATGAGAGAACTCAGATATTATTTTTTGAAATATTCTTAAACCAAATAATTATATTAAAAATATTAACCTTACAACCATTTCTGTAAAACATATGAAGGCATTCATTTGAGTAACTACAATGGGAACAGACTTCCACATAGCTGGTGTTCTCAGCAGGTAGCTAAAATAATGGGCTTGACTCAGGATTGCTTTCATAAACTGTTGTGGGATGTGGATACCCACTGATAGTGTGTCTTCTGGTGATCCCCTCAGCTGGGAAAGAAGCCTGCCATGGAGCAACAGGGGTATTGAGAGGTGAAGGTCCTCTGTCCTCCTAGAAGGCTGACCACTGCTGGTTGGGAGGCACAAAAGGCAAACCACAGTGAGCATGCAGAGTGGGCCAGGAGCTGAGTGAGAGATAAGATTCAGGCTTCTTCTGGAGCTCTGTTTTTCATTTAACACTTGGACCTGCATTGCTCTTTCACTCACTGACTTTGAGTGGGCACAAAACTCCCCCACTACTTGTCTGCACAGGCAACACAATGGCTGGGTTGGAAAGACCAGACTCTGGAAAGACCGGACTTTGGAAAGTGCATCAGGTTGTAGAGGACCCCAAGTCACATCAGATGGACATTCCCTGTAGGAACTGCAGTCTGCAGAGAGTCCATGCTGGAACAACATTATTCTGAAGGATTGCAGTCTGTGGAAAGGACCATAGTGGAGCACAGAGAGTGTGACAAGGAAGGAGCAGCAGAGAGGAGCTGTTATGGATTGTCTTGATTTGAAGAAAATCAGTCAGGACTCAAGGCAATTGGTTGCATGCTACAGAAAAGTTTATTCTTGGCCTAAGAGCCAGGGAAAAGGGCCAGCAGTGCCNGTAACCCCCATTCCCCATCTCTCTGCATCATTTGCAGGGGTGAGGTGAGGTAGACAAGTGAAGTTAAGCCTGAAACAAGGGAGGAAGGCAGAAGGTTGTCTTTTTTTTTTTAAATCTCTGGCGATGTAACACTATTCTAATTCAAATCTCATTTACCCATGAGAGTAATCTGTAAGTGATCTCGCTATAATCATCTCAATCCATGAGCTTTTCAGTCTTGTTTTCTCCCTTCCATTCTGTAAGAGTCGGTCAGAAGAGGAATATTGTCTCGACGTCATCAAACTTGGACATAGATGTAGGTACCCCAAAAAACCTGAGGCTAAGGTCGTGACAAGAGTTTGGCCTGCCAGTGATGCTCTCTGGGCTAAGGCTGGACTGTGAGTGCTGATACCACAGAGAAAGGACTCTGTGGTACAAGATATGCTGTGATCTTCTTCCTGGCCTCCAGGGACTGTGTGGTACAAGATGTGCTGTGACCTTCTTGTCAACCTCCAGGGATTGCATGGTACTAGATATGCTGTGGCTTTCTCACCAGTTTCCAGGGACAGGACAAGATATGTTGTGAATCATACAGCCTTCTCATTGCAACATGAAAAAACACTTCCTGGCAAAAGGTCTCTCAAAACTGACCTTGCCTTGGACACTGCCTTGGGCACTTCCTGGGACATATAGTATCACAGTATAGATAAGGTTGGAAAGGACCTTGAAGATCATCTAGTCCAACCTATAATCCAACTAACCTATCATCTACATCTAGATCATATCACTCAACACCTCATACAGCNACTCTCCAATCATTCCGTTCCCAGCCTATAATTCTGCTATGTGGCAGAGAAAGACAAATTGGAACAGAGGAGGGGGTGAGGGGTAACATCTAGTATAAAATATGGCCTCTTAGCAACTGGCCTTTGGAAACTTCGCCCACCCTGCATTGACAATAGGTCTATGGGGATGCCTTGAGGACTTTGCCATATGGTGGTAGCTATTGAACCCTTTTTCTCTCTCCCTTTCTCTTTATCTTTCACATCTCACTTTCACCTATCAAGCTCCTGCTTTACGGGCACTCTTTGACCAAAGCTAACCCCTGTCCAGGATTTCTTTTGCACTTTGAGATCCAGCAAATGAACCACCACACCTCCAGCCTAGCCAGATGGACTGTGACACATTCCTAGAGGTGAGGTAGAGAATGGGGTGTGACAACCAGTCAAGATGAACCACAATAAACAGGACACATTGTTCATATGTAGAAGCAGAAATGATTTCAAAGAATGGCCTTAGATACACATGAGATGGTGCATGTGCTGGGGTGTCAGCTATGATCAGCTGAAGAATACAAAATGAGGCAAAGAGCAGTTTGGAGAGTCTTCTGCAATTGAGTTAAAGATGCTGCTGTCAGCAATTGAGACACCAATCTCCACCAAAGAGCGTATGACCATCCTGTTCAGAAGATTAGACTCCCCATGTAATCATTCCTATGCCAACATGTAAATAAATTGGTTTCTCTTTTTAACCAATGCCTTGTCCCTGAGAGTCCGAGCAGTGAAACTGTTACCTTCAGCACTAAAGGAACCTGCAAAAGCATAAATGCTTTTCCTAATCACCATCTAATCAGTTCTGTCAATGTTTAGCTGAGTGAAATGGAAATTTAAGAAACATCTTGAATGCTTAACTATAATAAACTACTATCTAAAATTGTAGTGGTTTATGTCCTAAAAAAATCCTGCTGTGTAATGTATTAATATAATTTTCAGACATTGATGGGAAATTATTTTTACATTTCTCTTGAAATTTGCTTTAAAAATATATTGATATTTTCTATGATGCTTCTTACTGCTTGGAATTAAGAAGACAGAGTCTTTGAGTTTTTTCAGTCTTTGAACACGGAGTCTAATATTCATTATTTTATGGTACATTCCAAAGAAACGGTCTTCCAACTAATTTTATATTCTGAAATATTCTTCAAGTATTAGCAGCTGTATAATAAAAAGCAAGATCCAATTTGAAGAAGCGCAAAGATTTTGTGATTTTTTTGATGAAAACCTGTGGTAGTGGAGGACATGGAGAAATAATTATATAGTGTGATAATATAAAGACTGCAGGTTTGTGTCTTCATATAACTACTAAGTATGAGATCTGATGTTTGTTAATTAAAGACTTTTTTATTTCCACTAGATGGCTGCTCCTGAAAGACTAGCTTCTTAGCATAAAATTAATTAACCTTCAGAAGACAGTCTGAGGTACTTCAATGACCCCACTGCTGCCAAAAAAAGTAATTCATATTATGGGATATTTCACAAATCTTTTAAAAACCTTCTAGTGTTTGTGTGGTGAGAGAGTATAAAATATTAGGTATCCTTTTATTTTACGTTATGTGCTGCAAGAATACAGAAGGCAATTACTTTTGCACTATATATCAGAACAGTGTCTCTTCGCACATTTCAAAAGGAACAGGGACATTATGAGAAAACTTGTAGAGGAGATGATATGTGTTCTACTCTCCTTGCTCCTTATCATATACATCCAGTATTCAACTCTCTGACCTAGTTCCCCTTCCCACCAGAACGATTGTGATGCAAGTACTAAATATCAGAAGCTATTGAAGCAAGCATGTTTCAATAATCATAATTTCCTCCAGATTTCAAGCCATTAAGAAATATAATTTTTGTATCTTCATTTTGAAGGCAGGGAAGGAGGAATATGTACATGGTACCAGAGCTGAAAGAAAGATGAAAGATTTCATGTCTAAATCCTCCTGCCTCTTGACCAAGAATTTTAGAGATGGATAAACACCTCAACTCATGAACAACATACTGAAAAGAAATTTAGAATCCGATTTGATTTAGATAGCCTCGATGAATTTATTTAGGAATTAAGTATTTTTACAAACAATAGAACATAATAACTATGACATTAGACATAGTCAGCATGGATTTCAGACAGGTAGGTCCTGCCTGACCAACTTGATCTCCTTTTATGAACTGGTGACTCGCCTGCTTGACGATAGAAAGGCCATGGATGTTATGTACTTGGATCTTAGCAAAGCTTTTGACATGGTTTCCCATGGTAAGCTTCAGAAGAATCTCTCAGAGCATGGATTAGATTGGAGCATTTTGTGCTGGGTTAGGATGATGGACGAGCCCAGAGAGTGTTGGTAAAAGGTGCCACATCCAGCTGGTCACCAGTCACTAGTGGAGTTCCACAGGGAACAGTGCTTGGCCCAGCACGGTTTAATATTTTTATTGATGATATGGATGGGGGAATTGAGTCCACCATTAGCAAGTTTGCAGATGTTACCAAGCTGGGGGCAAATGTTGAACTTCCAGAGTGTAGAAGGGCCCTTCAGAAGGACCTTGACAGGTTAGAGAAATCGGCAGATTCTAACAGTATGAGATGCCAATGGCATCCGGTCCTGTATCAGGAACAGTGTGGCCAGTAGGACTTGGGAAGTTACTCTTCCCCTGTACACGGCACTGGTCAGACCACATCTTGAGTACTGTGTCCAGTTCTGGGCTCCCCAGTTCAAGAAAGATGTTGAACTGCTTGAGAGGGTCCAGAGAAGGACAACAAGGATGATGAAAGGCCTGGAGAAGAAGCCCTATGAGGAATGGCTGCGGGATATGAGATTGTTCAGTCTGGAGAAGAGGAGGCTTAGAGGTGACCTCAGTGCTGGTTACAACTACCTGAAGGAAGGTTGCAGTCAGGTGGGTGTTAATCTCTTCTCTCAGGCTGACGACACCAGAATGAGAGGACATGGCTTTAAGCTACATCAAGGGAGGTTTAGACTGAATGTTAAGAAGAGGTTTTTCACAGAGAGAGTGATCGCTCATTGGAATGGACTGCCCAGGGAGGTGGTGGAGTCACCATCCCTGGAGGTGTTTAAGAAAAGACTGGATGAGGAACTCAGTGACATGGTCTAGATAGTGGGAGGCTCAGATGGACAGAGTGTGGTGCCCATGGCTCTGGGTTTGGGGGAACGATCCCTGTGTGGGAGTCGCTTGGGCGTTGAACTCGATGATCCTTGTGGATCCCTTCTAACTTGGAATAACCTGTAAACTTACTGTTCATCACATGAAGTTACCCAGAAATCTGCCTTGCAATGCATCAGATTTTTATCAAATACTTAGGAGTACTGCAGGTTCTTAAGTGTGAACATTGAAGCCTAACAGACAGAATACTGAATTGAGAATCAAATTATGATCTTCCCTGCAGCCTCTGCACTATATTTTATCTCTTTTATTCTGGTTCTGTGATTTTAGTTTTCCCATCTGTAAGCTGAGAATAACAGTGTTGCTTCTTCTAAAACAAGTGCTAAGATCAGAAGATTTAAAGTAGACTTTATTATGGTGCTAGATATGTTATATATGGAAAATCACATGCTTATGTGAAGAAAAAGATGTTTCCATATGCATTGCACTTAACATTGTCATACTCCACTTCTACATCTGTTGCTGCCAGGCATTTGACAGCTTTCTAAGATGTTGCTGCTTAAGCTCATATGCAAGCAAAGTGGAAAGTGGAAAATTATGGAATTTGATAAAGTCTTATGGTGCCAAGTCTAGTTAGTCTTTTGTCTAGTGCCAAAACTAATAAGCCACTTTGCAGTAACTGCCGCCTGCAATATTCAAAAATTATTAGACTACTTCAACATTCCTCAAGACAAGAGACAGGCATACTTGCTTGTTTAGTCCTTAGTACATTTTCTTTCTAACGTCTAGTGCTTTTTTAATAAAGCTAACTGATTTTACTATAATTAATTTCATGATCAGAATACCTGTAGAACACTTTGCTTCCTGAATCTCCACAATTTCTTCTCATCAGAAGCAGCAAATTCTACATCTGTCTTTCAAGGATCCAGTGATACTATGGCTCAGAGATCAGAGGAATTTGCTACATTTTAAGAAAAAGCAATGAGAACGTCTGAATAGAACGGCCATGCAAGATAAAAATGCAGATACAGCTGAAGAAATAGAGATTATCCCCCTTGAACATTCAAGGAGGAAAACCAATAAAATTCACAGGTTTACAGGTTCACAGGATATTCTGAGTCGGAAGGGACCCACAAGGATCATCTAGTCCGACTCCCAAGAGAATGTCCACACAAGGATCGTTCCTCCCAACCAAGAGCCACGGACATAACGCTCCATCCATCCAAGCCTCCTGTCATCTAGATCATGTCACTGAGTTCCTCATCCAGTCTTTTCTTAAACACCTCCAGGGATGGTGACTCCACCACCTCCCTGGGCAGACCATTCCTCTGAGAAATCACTCTCTCTGTTAAAAACCTCTTCCTAACATCCAGTCTAAATCTTCCCTGGTGTAGCTTAAGGTCATGTCCCCTTGTTCTGGTGCTGGCCACCTCAGAGAAGAGATTTATATCCACCTGACTGCAGCCTCCCTTCAGGTAGTTGTAAACAGCACTGAGGTCACCTCTGAACCTGCTCTTCTCCAGGCTGAACAATCTCATATCCTGTAGCCACTCCTCATAGGGCTTGTTCTCCAGGCCTTTCACCATCCTTGTTGCCCTTCCCTGGACCCTCTGAAGCAGTTCAACATCTTTCTTAAACTGGGGAACCCAGAACTGGACACAGCACTCAAGGTATGATCTGACCAGTGTCATTAGTAGTGGAAGAATAACTTCCCAAGTCCTACTGGCCACACTGTTCCTGATACAGGACCGGAAGCCATTGGCCCTCTGAGCCAGCTGGGCACACTGTTGGCTCATATTAAGTTTTCTGTCAACCGTTACTCCCAAATCTCTCTCCATTTCTCCACTTTCTAGCCACTTGTCCCCCGGCTGATAATGATGCATTGCGTTGTTATTTCCAAAGTGAAGAACCTGGCACTTGGACTTGTTAAATCTCATATTATTAGAATCTGCCCATCTCTCTAGCCTATCACGGTCCCTCTGAAGGGCCCTCCTACCCTCTAGCACTTCAACATTTGGCCCCAGCTTGGTATCATCTGCAAACTTGCTAATGGTGGACTCAATTCCCCTGCCCATATCATCAATAAAGATACTAAACAGTGCTGGGCCAAGCACTGTTCCCTGTAGGACTCCACTAATGACTGGCCACCAGCTGGATGTGGCACCTTTTACCAACACTCTCTGGGCTTGTCCATACAACCGATTCCTAACCCAATACAGAATGCTCCAATCCAATCCATGTTCTGAGAGATTCTTCTGAAGCTTACCATGGGAAACCATGTCAAAAGCTTTGCTAAGATCCAAGTACATAATATCCACGGCCTTTCTATCATCAACAAGTGAGTCACCAGTTCATAAAAGGAGATCAGGTTGGTCAGGCAGGACCTACCTCTCCTAAATCCATGCTGACTATGTCTAATGCCGTAGTTATTTTGCTGGTGCTGTGTAATAGCATTCAAGATTATCTGTTCTATGACTTTATCCACGACCGAGGTCAGACTGACAGATCTGTAATTACCTGGATAAACTTTCTGGCCCTTCTTGTGGATGGGTGTCACATTAGCCAATTTCCAGTCTTGTGGTACATCACCAGTAAGCCAGGACTGTTGGTAAATTACGGAGAGGGTCTTTGCGAATTCATCTGTCAGCTCTTTTGTCATCCTAGGATGGATCCCATATGATCCCATGGACTTGTGAGGATCCAAGACACTCAGCAAATCTCTAACTACCTCCTCCTGGATTACAGGGGGGTTATACGGTACCCCTACCCTTCCTCCATGCCCATCCAGGTTGGTCTTCCACCTCTACAACTCATCTTTCAGACCATTGGGACTGCCTGCTCCTGTGCCTTCATGAGCTCATTTTTAAAGTATGTCCAGCTTTCCTGGACCCTCTTACCATTAATATCTGTTTCCCAAGGTACTCTTTGAATTAAATATACTTAAATAGTCCAAAATCTGCCCTCCAGAAGTCCAGCATAGAGATTTGGTTCGTGCCCTTTCTCATCACACTGAAAACTCTATTATCTCATGGTCACTGCAGCCCAGATTTCCTCCAACCACAACATCACCAACCAGCCCTTCAGTATTTGGAAAGAGTAGATCGAGCACAGCCTCACCCCTACTAGGCTCACTCACCAGCTGCATCAAAAAACAATCATCAGCTTTCTCTAGGAACCTTCTGGACTGCCTCCTCTCTGCTGTGTTATGTTCCCAGCAGATATTAGGCAAATTGAAGTCTTCTGCAAGAATTAGGGTAACCAATCTTGAGGCTATCTCTAGTTGCTNAGTATTTGGAAAGAGTAGATCGAGCACAGCCTCACCCCTACTAGGCTCACTCACCAGCTGCATCAAAAAACAATCATCAGCTTTCTCTAGGAACCTTCTGGACTGCCTCCTCTCTGCTGTGTTATGTTCCCAGCAGATATTAGGCAAATTGAAGTCTTCTGCAAGAATTAGGGTAACCAATCTTGAGGCTATCTCTAGTTGCTTCAAGAGCAATAGATCTGCCTCTTCCTCCTGGTCAGGCAGTTTGTAACATACTCTGACCAGGATTTCAGGTTTGGTGGTTATCCCTCTGACCTTAACCCATAGGCTCTCAGCCTGATCCTGCTCAATGTCAAGCTCCATGGTATCAAGAGTTGCTTTAATGTATAGGGCAACTCCCCACCTCTTTGTTCTCTCCTATTGCTTCTCAACAGTGTGTAGCCTGCCAGTGTAACATCATCCCACCGTGTTTCTGTAATGGTGCCTATATTGTATCACTCCTGATGCACCAAAACTTCCACCTCTTCATGTTCACTACCCAGGCTGCATGCATTACTACACAAGCACTTCAATTGGGTTGCTGAATTCATTTTTTACTCCTTTTTAGCAGTTTCAGTGTCCTCTCGAGTGACTGCTGCATCTCCTTCCCCCTTCAAACCTAGTTTAAAGCCCTGTCAATGACTCCTGCCAGCCCACAGGCCAAAACTCTTTTTCCCTTATTTGATTGATTCTGCCCACCAGAGTCTAGTAAACCAGATTTGTCGAAGGATGCCCCATGATCACAAAACCCAATAGTCTTCTGGTGGCACATGTCCCTAAGCCATTTATTAAGAGCAAGAATTCTCCTATTCCTTTCAGGTTCCAAACCTGCCACTACAGGGACCGAGGAAAAAACTACCTGCATTCCTGCCCCATTGATCAATCGACCAAGCCTCTTAAATTCCTTCCTAATTTCTCTGGATCTCCCCTTATTGATAGGTTTAAAACCTTAAAGGGAAAATGGTGGAAAGAATTAGCACCAGAGGATTTGCAAGACACCAATCTCCCATCAGACAGGATTTCTTCCTTCCTGGTAGCTGTCTGCCTGGCAAGCAAAGGCTCTTCAGTTATTTTACTGGGGTCTTGAGCCCACTACACCTTAGCCTAGTAGTTCCTTAACTCCTTGTGATCTTGTGTGTGCATTGTGCAACACACAATTTCTTTATGTCTTCATTTATTTTACTGTATATGTGTCTGTATTTGTATGTAAAAGCAGAAATATAAACATATATGTATGTTTCTAGATATCTATTGATACATGACCTCGGTGCCAGGCAAAATTATGGAGCAAATCATCTTAAGGAAAATGATGTTGCACCTCCAGGAGGGTAAGGAGATCAGACCTAGTCAGCATGGCTTCAGGAAAGGAAGGTCCTGCCTGACCAATCTAATTTCCTTCTATGATCAGGTGACCCGCCTGGTTGATGAGGGAAGAGCTGTTGATGTGGTGTACCTGGATTTTAGTAAAGCCTTTGACACTGTCCCCCATAACAAACTCCTGGTGAAGATGGAGGCTTGTGGTTTGGATGGGTTTACAGTGGACTGGATCAGGAGTTGGTTGGATAACAGAGCTCAGAGAGTGGTGGTTAATGGTGCTGTGTCCGGTTGGAGGCCGGTCACTAGTGGGGTGCCTCAGGGTTCAGTGTTGGGACCTGTCCTGTTCAATATCTTTATTGATGATCTGGACGAAGGGATGGAGNACTTGACATTAGAAGGAACTTTTTCACAGAGAGGGTGATCTCTCAGTGGAATAGGCTGCCCAAGGAGGTGGTGGAGTCACCGTCCCTAGAGGTGTTTAAGAAAAGGTTGGATGAAGTTCTTGGTGGCATGACCTAGATATTAGGGTAGTGTGTTATAGGTAGGATGATGTGTTGGTAGTAGGATGGCAACAGGTCAGGTTAGGTAACAGGTTTGACTAGATTAGATTAGGTAACAGGTGATAGGTTGAACTTGATGATCTCTAAGGTCTTTTCCAACCTTACTGATTCTGTGATTCTGTGATTCTGTGATGAAGATTCTTCCTGCTCAGCTAAAAAGGACCAATTACAGTGAACTCAGAACAGAGAAAAAACCCAGAAAAAAATTTAAAATCCTTTAAAAATAAAATAAAAATCTAAGAGGTGAGCCAGTCTCTTTTTCAGTACACATATTACAACCTAGGACATTTAAAACCATTCCTATAAAATCAGACCTATATGAGTAGGTAAATCCTATGTACTTCCCCCTCCTTAGAGTTATTGAAACCCTAGGATAGTTTTAAATAGACATAATTAATAGTTCTCCATCTATTCTCAGTCATTTTGACATTGAAAAATTTCAATATGAAAGATTGACTTTGCTGAAGGACAATGCTGGGCATTCTAAGTCACCAATTAGGATGCAAACCTGAATGCTCCCTATTGCTAAAATATAATACATTTGCATACAGAAAACCCCCAAAAACCAACCAACCAACCAAAAAAACCCAAAAAAATCCCAGAAAAAGCCAACAACCACACCAAACAAAGAAACCCCAAACCAACAAAACCCAAAAGAGAGTCAAAATACCAAGAATGCTGCTTCTGCAATCTAAGGTGTCTGAGGCATAAATCTGGCTTTAAGCCAAGAAAATTGCCTACTTAGAAAAAAAGATAAAAAGGGCATAAGGAAACTTTCTTATTTCAAAGTTTGTTTGTATTGAAAATAATGTCAAGTTCTTCACAGTATCAAGTGAATATATATATTTCTGCATCCCAAACTGAACATAATTAATTTGATAGGTTTTGCTTCATTATGTAACTAAGAATTAAATACAAAATGAAAATGAAATCAGGCAAGCCACAACACAGATGGGGATGTAGAATGATTTATCTGTATTTCATGTCTTTTTTATCAAAACTTCAGGACCCACCTAAAGACAGAAGAGTTTACAGTGTTCAAACCACCCCAACTCTTTTCTCTTGCAAGTTATTGAAGTCCTCAATTAATGCTTCTGTGTCCTGTAGCAATAAAATATGAAGATAACTGAAGCCTGAATACAGCCAGGATGCAAAAATCCATTTTTCTTTACAGGTCTCCTTCAGATAAAAATTATTCAGTGGATCTATATTCCTTAAATAGCTCCACAGATTTTTCTGATATCAACCCAACAGAGAATTCTAGTCACGAGTTTCTGTGCTGTAATTCATAAAGGGACAGAAGTATCTCACCTGTAGATGTCGAATCGACTGAATTTTCCGTCATTGTTTTAAGCACCTTAGTGCTTAAAACAATCTAGTATCTTCAGCCGAGCAATGTTTTCCAAAGGAGCACCACGCTACTCTTAGAGTAGTTTAAATCAACTCCTTGTAGAGTTTTAAAGTGAGAGGAAAATGTCATAGTGGCATTCCACATCTACACATTTAACAAACAAAGTTGTTAATAGAATACTAAAACTGCAAAAACAAGCACTCTGAACTGGTAAATATCAGAATGCTAAATGCATTCTCTATGACCTTAATTCATTCTTTTTCATTGTATGTTCATTCTAATAAAGGATTGAATTACATAATTGTATAATACTTATGGGGTTCCTCAGGAAATCTGTACACGTTACTTGAGAAACAATTTGCAATGATAATAAAACAGAGGGGGGAAAAAAGACTCTTGTCACACATCATTAAAAAAAAAATCACCTCCAAACCCAAAAATGTACCTTTAAATTAACTGGCTAAATTAAATATGATAATGATGTTAATTCTCTTGGAATGACATGATTGTGTTTTGTATAAATGCATCACAATTCATTTTACTTTCTGGTTAAAAAAAAATTCTTTTCCACTCAAGTATTTCCAGCCATATATCCTGGTCAGACACACACTTAGATATGTCTTTGCTAACATTAGAAAAGATAGACTGGATTCTGTAAGTGGCTCAAAATCCAGTAATGAAATTCTCCACTTCCCTAAACATTAACAATCCCATACCAAACTACTTTCAGTTTATGCCAGAGAGTAACAGCCCTTAAATGCAAAATTCAGTATAAAATATGCAAAAGAATGAAATCTATGCAAAAGGGGCCATAAAGAAACATGCTGGGTTTTTTTTTCTCAGTAGCTGTTTGACATACTGTATATGTCTAATGTTTTGTTCCATAAGATGTGGGATAGCTGTTAGAGAAAAGAATATCTTTTTTGTCGCAGTCAGGACACTCACCATTTTCAGAAGTTCTCAAAGAATTCCATATGATCTTACTTCCTTATCTGGTCACAAAATTAGTGATCTTGAAGTCTGGCATTGTACATTCCTCCAGGCACAGCACAAATGTCCTCTTTGTAAATTTTAACAACCCTAAGGATGATTATGTGATATCTAGTGAACTTGTTAGGCTCTTACCGAATTGATTGCTTACTGAAAAGTAAAACTATAAAAGTTGTAAGTGTCTCTGAATGTAGAAATTTGCTCTGAGTTGTTAATTTTATATTATTAAATTTAGGGACAATCATAATTAGTGCATATGTATGATTGATATGAGCAATGTTGACAGGGTACTTGCCCCGATCTTGACTAAGATGTCCAGAAAGCAGAGTGCAACTGAGCTCCACATATATTTTTGACTACTATGTAGTAAAAAAGGATTTAAGGAAGATCTTATATAGTGAATATTTTAGCAAAGAAAAATTTCTGGAAGAAAGGAACTACAGAGATTGAGAAAGAAACAAGGTAAACTTAATAATTATAAACTAAAACTTGTTTAGCTATTCTTTACAAGATCTTCTATTTCATCTGAGTAGAGTTTGGAAATTCAATTCTCTCAGCATTTATGAATATACCCATTTTCTTTTTAGGCACAATTGATTAGATAAGGGATTTATAAGCCCAGCAGCCAACCTCACTTAATGTTTCCCAATAATTACCTTTTTTTTCCCTGAGAAATGGCAACACAAATTTCTCAGAAATTAGACAGAAGGAACAATTTCTAAAGTGCTCTTATACACTTAGTAATTCACAGTCTGGTCTAGGTTCTTTCATTGGCATTAGCTTTACAGCAATATTTTTCATAGATTTTTAAAAAGAAGTATTTCTTCAATCCTTTTGAAAACACAGTAAAAGATATGCCCTAAACTTACATAGGCACATAGTGAATGAAATGAGGGGGGCAAGGAAGTATATTTAATGCAAAATTAATAGCTAAAACTAAAGAGGTGTGCAATTTGACAGAATTCTTAAAAATTTAAATTAAGCTCTCCTGGAGTCAGAGACTACAAAGGAGTGGCATGTGGCTTACCAATTTACAGATCAATACAGGGTCTGCCTCAGACATCAGAGACCTTCTTTAAAGATCTTTTTCAAACAACGAAAAGAGAATGTCCTTTTGCACTCGTCTAAAGGGGCTATAAAAGTAGCAAATACTTCTTTATACTAATTGATTTTTACTTCAGTAATGGTTACTTTCAAGTAATGCACTCATATCTTAAATTTAATCAGCTTTTCCCTCAACCTTTGGCTCTTCAGAAATCTTAACTTTTGTTTGGTAAAACTTATTTTGTTCAACCTAGATACGAGGAAACTCAGGGGAGACCTCATGGCAGTCTACAGCTTCCCTGTGAGGGGAAGAAGAGAGACAGACACTGATCCTTTCTCTGTGGTGATCAGTGACAGGACCCCAGGGACTGATGTGAAGATGTGTCAAGGGGGGTTTAGGTTGAGTATTAGAAAAAGATTCTTCTCCTAGAGGGTGGCTGGGCACTGAACAGGCACTCCAAGGCAGTAGTTACAGCACCAAGGTGGACAGAGTCCAGGAGATATTTGGATAATCCTCTCAGGCACATGGTGTGACTCTGGAGTATGGTCCTGTGCAGGGTCAGGACTGGGTGCCTTACAACTCACCATATTCCGTGAATCTGTGATTCTGTGATTTTATTTTCTACCAATTTCTAACTCAGATTTCCCGCAATCATGTTTCATTTGTCACACTAGTTTTTATGAACTCTCTTTAAAGGGAAAAATATTTCATAAGAAAACAAATACAGAGAAACCCCGCATATTTCTGGTTTGCATATTCAAGTATTTAATTAGTCCTGGTCGGATTTTCAGTGAGTTGTTTGCACGCATGTGCAGAACATCCCAAATCCTGGATTCCACGGCCGGGAGGCATCAAAAGGCGCTTCCTCTGCTTTATTGAGGTGCTACAGTGTGAGCCACACTCCCAGGACTGCTCTCCAAACATAATTAGTGGAGGGTGCTGTGGGTACCCGTGGGAGTAATTGAATATTTATGGGCTTGGTATATTCACACATTGCATTACTTGAGAGACCTGCCCAGACCCGTCCCCTGTACTGTATTTAATTGGTACATGCAACAATAAAATTAAAATTAATCCAATCTTTCTGAAGATTAGTTTTTTTATTTCATCTTTTGCACCTATTTTTTCTACTTTAACACATTGTACTGTTAAAAGCAGATGGCCTTGACATAAGTACAGACGTACATATATACATCTACAATATTGTAACTACAAGGCACTGATAAGGCTGCACTCGAATCCTGTGTCCAATTTTGGTCCCCTCACGACCAGAAAGACTTGAGATGCTGGGGCATGCCCAGAGAAGGGTAATGGAGCTGGGGAAGTGTCTGGAGCACAGATCTGATGATGAGCAGCTGAGGGAGCTGGGATTGTTCAGCCTGGAGAACAGGAGGTTCAGGAGTGACGTTATTGTTCTCTGCAACCCCCTTAAAGGAGGTTGTGAACAGGTGGGGGATGGTCTCGTCTCCCAAGTAACTGGTGACCTCAAGATGTGCCAGGATAGGTTTAAAATGAATATTAGAAAAAATTCCGACACTGAAAATGTTTTCAAGCTTTGGAACAAGCTGCCCTGGGAAAAGGTGTAGTCACCATCCCTGGAGATGCTTAAAAGGCGTACAGATTTTGCATTGAAGGACATCTGAGAGGTGAACGGGATAGTGGTAAGACACAGGTTGAATTTGATAATCTTAGTGGTCTTTTTCAATTTCAAAAATGTGAAGATTCTATGAATACAAGATTGCTCTTTCCTTGGTATCTGAAAAATGTTTAATTGGTGCCGTTATTTCTGTGTCTTTTCTGAACTACTTACAAGTTCAGTGAAATAACACTTAGCAGATATTTGGTACCTTAAGAGTTTTAATATTATTTGCACATTTCCCAGTGTCTCGGTTTTTCACAGAATCACAGAATCAGAGAATACTTGTGAGTTAGAAGGGACCCACAAGGATCATCTAGTCCAACTCACCATCTAACACCCATACAGAGAACGAACGCAAACCCCAGAGTGGTAAACATAAACCTAGATCCCTCACAGGCGCACAGTCCACTCCGAGACAGGAGAGACCCACAGGACCATCCAGCCTTACACCCCCCAGGACATGTCATTGAGTTCCTCATCCAGTCTTCTCTTGAACACCTCCAGGGATGGTGACTCCATCACCTCCCTGGGCAGTCCATTCCAATGAGCGATCATTCTCTCTGTGAAAAACCTCTCCCTAACATTCAGTCTAAACATCCCCTGGCATAGCTTGAGGCCATGTCCTCTCGTTCCAGTGTCGTCAGCCTGAAAGAAGAGGTCCACACTCACCTGGCAGCAACCTCCCCGCAGGTAGTTGTAAACAGCAATGAGGTCACCTCTGAGCCTCCTCTTCTCCAGGATGAACAACCTCAGTTCCTGTAGTCGCTCCTCGTAGGGCTTCTCCTCCAGTCCCTTCACCATCCTTGTCAACCTTCTCTGGACCCTCTCAAGCAGCTCAACATCCTTCTT
>WEKX01008054.1:3898-19350 GCA_013390025.1 Pitta sordida
CAACAACAACAACTCCCCTCCCAATCAAAATTTGACTTAATATCTTTTAAAATCATAGTTAACATAATTTTAGAACTAAGTGCTTATGACTCACTTAGATGTAACTACCTCTAGTTTTTTCCAAGGCTTGAAGTAGTGTTAAATCAATAAGTGACAATCTTATCTTGTAGTAAGATATGGGTTTTTCTTTCTTGAAAGAAGTCATTGACATAGAATCTGTCACATTAGCAGTGGAATTTATGAATGTACAACTCAACCAAAATTCCTCTGTAATTCAAGTTTCATTCATATGATTCATGAAACTATAAATTATTAAAAATGTAAGTATCAAAATTAAAAAGAAACTGCATGGTTATGTATGGTTAAATAGATTCTGCACTGTATTTTGGAATTGTTAGTGTGATAATCTTAAAAAATTTAATTCTTCTGACAGACCTTTATAAGGTAACGTGTTATGCATTCACATATAATTTATTTTATTATTATATTACAGTATATCCCCGCTGCATTGCGACATCTCCATTACAACCCCGTGGTTTTGCAATGAAAATTTCTTACAATTCAGTTTCAGGCATCTGTGAGGTTTCCTGACCGATGCA
Organism: Pitta sordida; assembly: GCA_013390025.1. Taxonomy (NCBI): domain Eukaryota; kingdom Metazoa; phylum Chordata; class Aves; order Passeriformes; family Pittidae; genus Pitta; species Pitta sordida. The sequence goes on from WEKX01008054.1 coordinate 4,498, forward strand.
TGCGCAGTGCCTCTGCTTTGCAGAGGGGTGGTGCCGGCAGTCCCTGTGGGGCAGGACGGGGACAGCCCCCCAGGGAGTGTATGCAGGGAGGGCGCACGGTTTCTCCGGCTTGCCGTGGTGCTTAGAGCCCTTTGCCACAGTGCCCTGGTCCCTGACCCAATCCTGTGTGTCTCTGTGCCCAGTCCCTACAGTGGAAGGGTCATGCTGCAGTATGCCCCAGGCAGCCACTGAGACTCAGCACAACACCGCCACAAGACGTGCCATTCCTGTTACTCAAAGCCCAGTCAAAACCCGGGCAGCGCTGCCTCTCCGCCAACCCCCCGCTATAAGTGGCACTGGGTGCTGCAGTGTTGCAGAGTTAAGGTTTTCCAGGTTCCAAGAATGCTGATCAGAGCTCGGAGACACCCCTTCCCCTCCACGGAGGCAGGGCGATCATGTGCAGTGGCAGCAGCCAGGTAGCAGACAGTCCTGGCAGTCCGGGATGGCGTGGGGCCAGAACACCACGTCAGGACGCTGTGGGCATGAGCACTGGGGCCAGGAGGAGGGGTTTGAGGGGGGAGCAGTAGTGCAGGGTTTGGGCCGCAAACATGCACAGTCACAGCAGCCTCTCAGAAACAGTTCCCTTTGCTCCCCTGTGTTGAGAGAGTCTGTGAGCAGGAGCGGAAAACTGTCCCCAGCACTCCGGAGTGCCGGGGGTATGGACCAATGTGCATGGCCTGCATGCATATTAATGACCTGCACATCTTTGTTAATTTGATGTTCTGCGAGACCCCTGACATGACCTGTTCCGCACAAATGTGGGGGTATAACTGTATATAATTTATTATTTATTCTGTAGTTTCAAAGAAAGCAAACGTGTTTATTTAATTTTGGAGGTCTGCATATTATTTCTGTCTCTTGGCTTTGATAAATTTTTTATTTACTTGTATGATATTGACACTGTCTTTTTGCTATCTGGTAAGGGGACTAGCAAGATTAACACTATTCTTCATGCTTAGCTAACAGAAAGAAACAAAGCCATTTCATGAAAATGAAACTAATACTCAGTTTATATAAGACTTCTGGGATTTTGTTCAACCCTTGACCTCTGCCAAGGAGGAAACTTTTCAGATAAATTCAAACAAGAATTACACAGTAACACAATGGATATTACTAAACGTCTTCCAGTACTACATCTAAGCTCTTTTTTCCTTTGAACTTTGTCTAATTCCAAGACAGGAGAAAAAATGACACTATATGCTTATTTATATGTTACCCTTATAGAGTTAATATCTCCCAAGTTTGTATCTTTCTTTTGTTTTGTATCCCACTGGATTTAAAAGATTTCTCCACATTTCCTTTGTTAGATTTTATTCACTTTTATGAGTGCTTGTTCCTGAAGCATAGTTATTGTCAAATCTCGCAATATTTTGTTTTTATGTACATGTTTCTAATGCATAAAAAGAGTTGTTTCTTCCAGACAGAGAAAATAATGTTATGTAGAATATATCTATTAGTTACCTACCCTCCGGCATTTCGACATTTGCCCCAAACTTGGTATCATCCGCAAACTTGCTGCTGATGGACTCAATTCCCTCGTCCATATTGTCAATAAAGATGTTGAACAGTGCCGGGCCTAACACTGACTCCAGTGGGACTCCACTAGTGACTGGCTGCCAGCTGGATGTGGCACCATTCACCAACACACTCTGAGCTCGTCCATAAAATCAATTCCTAACCCAACATAAAATGCTTCTATCCAGTCCATGCTCTATGAGTTTCTCCTGAAACTTATAATGGGAAACCGTGTCAAAGGCTTTGCTAAGGTCCAAGGTACACAACTTCCACAGCCTTTTTATCATCAACTAGGTGAGTCACCATATCATAAAAGGAGATCACGTTGGTTAGGCAAGACCTGCCTCTCCAAAATCCATGCTGACTAGTTCTAATTTTGATCAAATTAACTGTGAAACTTGCTGAAATGCAAGCTTAATTCAGAAAGACAGACCTGTGTTGCTTGAGAGCCTACAGTTCTGGGGTTTCCCTGGAGGGTCAGTCTTACTTAATTCTGTAAACAAAACCTTCAGAAATGTTGAAAGAGAAAATAATAAATATTTCTTCATCAGCAAGTCTAAGGAAAAACCTCACCTGTTTACAAAATTTCTAAAGTATATTTGAAGAATATTTTACCCAGTGACTAAAGTAGAATAATTCCTTTATTATGGGTGTCATTACATGTGAACTAACAGTAGTAAACTCAGCAGGAACATGGTTTTAGCTTCTAGGTATCTTTAGTTGGTCTAGCCCCTCACTGAATTTTCACTCTGTGCCACTTGACAGGCATTAATTTATCAGTTTATAGCATCTATTTTTCTTATATCTAGTGTAAATGGGTTATTAAAAAAATCTGAGAACTTCTATTTTTATGGTGTAGATGAGATACTGGGACATAAGTCACAAGAAAAATATAACTGTACTTGAATACAAAATACAACTAACTAAGAAGATCCAGAGATAAGAACTAAAGGTGAAATGCCTGTAAAGATTATCAATAGACTATTCATTGCAACTGCCCATATTTGCATTCTTATATATATATATGCACTATATACATGTATAGAAACTTAACAATATTGTCTGGAGCATATGCAATTCAAGGATAGCATATTTCAGAAAGAGAGTCCAGCTAAGTAGACATAAGGCTGCTATAGCAAACATACCAGGAGAACATGAAAGAAATGGTTAAATATTTCAGAATTGCTGGAAAAAAAACTCAAAGCACACTAGTTACTAAACTAATACAATAGTTTATTGATGTTAAATAAATGTTACTAATGACATGCATTCATTTTTACTTGCATAGTAAAATACTTAGACTTACTTTGAAGGAAATCCATAATTCTTGCATTAAACCTAGAAATTAATTCTTTTTTCTGTTTTCTTTTTCTTCCTCTGCCCCAGAGTGTGCTCCATTCAATTCAAAGTATGCTGTTCAATCTGCATACCCATCAGGCTGCCTGCATAGCGCAAATGCACTGGTGCTTCTAAGAGACTATAAGTGAAAAGGAAGAACAGTTGTTAAGAGGCCTCTGTGAAATAGTAAATCAGCAACAGGTGCTCTAGGCATTCTGGAAGAAGGGAGTTTTCAAATTAAATACTTCTAGAAGGAAAACAGCAGAAATAAAGTAAGCTGTTTGTAAGACAGAATCACAGAATCACACAGAATCACAGAATATTATGAGTTGGAAGGGACCCACAAGGATCATCTAGTCCAACTCACCATCTAACACCCGTACAGAGACAGAAAGCACATCCCAGAGCATAACACCAACCTAGATCCCTCACAGTCTAGCAGGCCACTCCGAGTCGGAAGGGGCCCAGTGTCATCCAGCCCTACACCCCCCAGCTAGACCATGTCACTAAGCTCCTCGTCCAGTCTTCTCTTAAACACCTNTATGGCCGAGGTGAAGAACCCGGCACTTAGTCTTGTTAAACCTCATACTGTTGGAGCCTGCCCATCTCTCCAGCCTGTCAAGGTCCCTCTGGAGGGCCTTCCTACCCTCCGGCAGTTCAACACTTGCCCCCAGCTTAGTATCATCTGCAAACTTGCTGATAATGGATTGAATTCCCTCGTCCATGTCATCAATAAAGATGTTGAACAGTACTGGGCCCAACACTGAACCCTCTGGGACTCTGCTGGTGACTGGCTGCCAGTCCGATGTTGCACCATTCACCACCACCCTCTGAGCTCGCCCTTCCAACCAGTGTGTAACCCAGCATAAAGTGTTCCTTTCCAGCCCGTGCTTGAAGAAACTGAGCTTTCACTTTTGGCTTCTATGAAAGTAAAATCAGCAAAAAAACCCCAAATCAACAGAACTAATGCATAAAGATGCAGAGAGCCAAGATAAAAAGTAAATAAATTAATAAATTTACCAGAATACAGAAATAATTCAATTGCTCACTAGAACAGCCTTCCATTGTCCAGCTAAGGGACAAAGAAATAGATGCTGAAATGAAACCTAATTTGGGCAGTTTTATTTCTAACAGGTTTCAGAAAAGTCATATTGCAGTGATACGTCACTAGATTGACCTTCTCCTATCACTGCTTCAGATCTTCTCAGGGTTTTTTTACATGAAAATGCCTCATTCTTCCCTGAGTTTCCACATCTGCACATGGGCAGTTCCTCTGCAGCACTAAGTGGCAGCACTCGTACTCCATTGTTGGGCAGGAGAGCCACGTGCTGCGGGATGGAGTGGTGGCACCTCTCACTTGCATGGGGACTGCCCAGAGTTTGCTACCTTATGAGTGCTGGACAGGTTATTTGACAAGAAGGGTTTATAACACACGGTTCATAGTCCCATGGTGCCATGGCGCAGCAATGTCCCTCTGCTGAGTAAAATGGTCCCACTCCGTGTTGGGCTGTGCCACAGATCTGTGCCTGCTCTGCAGCGAAAACCAGCAGTGCTGCTGTCCCATCTCTACTCCATGGTGAAAGCAGCGGTGTGACCGCAGGGATCCCTGGGGACTCTCTGTACCGGGAGACATCAGAAGAGATTCCCTTCCCTTCCAGGAGTGCAGTGTGGCACTGGGAGCACTCCCCAGTGCTCCAAAGCTGAGGGGGTTTGGGTGATGGGCATGGCTTATTTGAATATTCATTAACTGCCTGTCTTCATGGATCAGGGCCTTCGTGGCAGCTGAGAAGACCCGAACCCTCATGAGATTTGAGGTATTACTGTATTTGAATGGCAGTATTATAGTGATACTCTGGATTTCCTCTTCTACTATTTAGCTTCTTTCTCCCTATGACTAGCATTAAGGTTATTGATAGCTCACCTATGTCTTCCCCTGCTGTGTTTCTTTAAGATTTTCTGTTCTTTTGGTCTTTTCTGGCAATCTCTATGAATACAAAATGAGTATGAATTCAAAGAAGAAAGGAGACAGTGGCTCTAGCAGAGTTTTAAGAATGCCGGAACTGTAAAATCATTTTTGATTAGGTTAATTTTTCTTCATTTATTTCACATTTCCTTATTATTTTTAATTTTTATTTCCCTTCTTACAATCTAAAAAATTGTTAAAAATCACAGATATAAATAATTTTTAATTCCTTCTTTATGGTTAGGTGGTTTTCATTTGATATTTACTGTCTTGAATTGAAAAAATGAAGGTGTTGTTGAGAGTAGGAGCTAATTGCCTATGAAAGCAAAAAAAACTTTGAGCAAGAGATATTGTATGACAAATTACTCTTACAATTTCTTGCAACACTTTGGAAGAATGAACTGAATGTCAAGACGAGATAGTTAAATGTTGCACAAACACACAGAATTAAATCCCGAAGAGCTTACAAACTCAGTACGAAATAGAAAGTTCACACAGATACAAACTAGAAAGAAATGAATGAATAGTGCACATATATTTAAAAATCTTGATACATTAGAAGCCTAAAGAGTAGAAGTAATTTATAAACATCAGAGTATTTGAAAGAGAAAACAGAAGCATTTGTATGCGTATTAATAGTGAGTTTCTTTAAAGGATTACGAGCAGTCAAGTGAAAAATACAACTTTCAAACAGAAAAAGTTATTGGAAAAAATCCCACACATAAGACACCAGTACGCTGGGTCATCTAAAGAGAAATTAATGAGTTAACAGTGTATGAAATATATGTAGCAGTTACTGTTAAGGCTGGCTTTCTACAAAGAACTCAAGACGAAAATAAGTTGTCTGTTTGCAAGTAATTTAAAAAAATCATGGAATGGCAACAGAAAGCAGACATAGCTGATAGGTAGATCTTTTGAGTACAGTACTTTGGAGTATTCAACAATGAACGTGTATAATAGTTACTCACATCAGTTTCAGAGGAATAGTGGTGGTAGTGGTAAATAAAGAAAATAAAGCAAAACCCCCAGTCACTTAAGTTTTTTCTCCTATTTCTCCCAGATCGTGAAAGTACTTACAGTCAGTTATCAAGTCCCCTTAGATGTTTAGCAACTTGCATTCAAGAATCATGACACAGTCACAGAGTATTTAGCATTTACTCTAAAGTCACTGATAGTTATGGTTTTTCTCCTTGTAAATAGCAGGATTTAGTTGTTTTTTAAAATCTGTTTCTGCAGTATTTATGTATATCTCATATACACCTTTATATACACCAGAAGATAAAAAAAATATTCCTTGAACATGTAATCTCTTACTTTGTTTACTTTCATGTCAAAATACTTAATGATTTCTGACAAACAATAATTAAACAGGATTTCCAATGTCTTTGTTTCCTCTGAGATTCACCTAAGCGAGAAATCATTTAAATTGGGAAATACGGTATTCTTCTAAAAAAGTAATTTCATGTTTTAAAATGTTATGACTGGAATACAGTTGGTGCCTTCCAATACCCCAGGGCAGCAGTAGAAATTCTCAGTGATGCGTACTTGAAAGGTGGCTTCTGTTGAAATTCACTTCTGATTTCCAGTTTCATGTATTTTGAGGGAGAGAAATACTTGAAATCAGCAAAAAATAAAGTTGAAAATTTTATACCTAAGTTCTATCACGTAACATAATTTCTTGAGCAATGGCTGGCCAAAGACTATGAAAAATCTAATACAAACCCCAGACATTGTTATGCTTCCTAAATATTGAAATTATTAATTATTTTCTTGCTCTTTTTAACTACTCTAATAAGTACAAAATATATTGCAATATGCACCCTGAAACTCTTCGGTAAACTAAGGAACTAAAGGTATTTGTATTTTTTTCCTTGCATTTTTTTTCTGCTTTTGGTCTCCATTAATTCCTCTGGGATTTCTGTGGTCTGGTGGGGAGGTTTCCCACCTCCTTTTTCCCCTAGAAACAATATCTGATAAAAAGAATTTGACTTCTAAAACTTTTTGTTATCAAGTGATGACTTTTTGGTACTTTTAATTAGTACTTTGTTTATACCTGAAAAGGTGATAATGAGAAAATACATGATTGGTTGTGATGAGATAAGTTTCAAATAAAATTCTAGAGGGAAGCATGTTGGGTTTTGTTCCATAGTAGTACTTCAAAACAGCATATAGATGGAGTAAAACCCTATATCAATCAAATTACAATAAGAGGACCAAACATTTGAGATGTTGAGTAAACGTAATACAGCTTGAAGTCCTGACCCTGACAATGCCAGAGGCATAATAACTTACAGTAAAAATTCTGGTGCTTCACAGAGGAGATACTGTTTCTTGTCTATAACACTTAGTGCTGACTAATGCCCTATAATTCCTGTTCCTATTAGGCACATAAATGTTTAATTTTTTTCTTTTGTTGTCATTAAAAACTGAGACTTTTCTACTGAGGTATTCAGAATTACATGATATAAACAGTGAAGAACTGAGACTACTGTCCTCTTTGTACTTAACCTCTGCTTTTATTTTCACAGATTTCACAGAATATTATGAGTTGGAAGGGACACATAAGGATCATCTAGTCCAACTCACCAGCTAACACCCGTACAGTGACTGAACGCANCTCCTATAAGCTCTTCTCAAATACAAAACAGGCTTGACCATTTATTTTTAAGACAAAACTGGAGTTAGTGTCCTTAAAGACGTAATTTATAATTTTTACCTAGCATTTCTTGTTATACTTTGTTTTGAGACAGTATCCTGTTTTAGTAATTTGACCTTCAAAGAAAAAAATATCTTTTGCATAGTTTGGGGCTTGTTATCCTACACAGAGCATGGTGAGTATCAACAATCACTTCTTCACCCGTTCTCTCTGCAGTGACTTATGCCTGTTCATCAGTAAATAAGTTTGAACCTCAAGAAGAATTCTGGAAGTGGCTCGAAAGGGGATTTTTTTCTGTTTATAACAATTTTTCATGATATGTAATAGAATAATTTAAAACAGAGAGGTTCCTTCAGATTTTAAGTGACGTACCAAGGGATACTCTCTAGCGAAAAATGCTACTTGTGAAAAAAAAGCTAATAGCGTGAGTAAACAAAATCAACATCCTAAATGCTGCTATAACAAGCAGCAGTAGATTTATAAGTCAGTTATTTGAAGAGTCCTACCATCACTCAGTAGCTGGAAAATTCCTTAGTGAAACCGTATTTGTGAAATGCTTTTATAGCTTTTGAAATTATGACTTTAATTATTGATCAGACATTTCTGCATGGTATCCATAAATTCCATTAATTACTCCAGGAGTTAGCTGTGAAGTTGAAAAGCGAATGCTGAAGTGCCTGCCTAGTTATTGTAAGCCTTAAAAAGTCTGATGTTGGTCACCAAAGAAAATGAATTTAGTTAGCCAGATGGAAGAAGCATTTTAGTCCGTTCCATAAAATATAATATAGACTAGCTCTTACGTGTGCAATTCAAACTATTTTATATAATCCAATCTGTGATAGATTTTGATGCTCTTTACAGGCAAATATTCTATAAACTGTTTGGCATAAGATAAAAATCATTTTTGTGTAATATTTTTTGGTAGAAAGCATATCTTGCATTTAGTGCTAATTAAAGTATTTTCGTGTTAGATATTGACCCTTTTCTAGGATAATCATCTGCTGAAATTATAAAAAACTCTTAGTGGAGTAAGTCTCATAAAATTTGGACAATGTGTTAATACGTATATTCTTCCTCTGTGTGTTCTTGTTTAATAACATACGCCATCTCATCCTGATGCATGATTCTCTGCTCAATATTTACTTATGATTATTATAACAGAAGTTCTTCATTTGTTAATCTATTTTGCACAACAACCTGAAAAACCCTTGATTTTACTGAGTGCAGCATGTGCCAGAAAGATATCCTTTGAAAGTAAATATACAAACACTTTAGGACTTCTGCAATGCTGTAGAAATTAAAACAATCTCTCTCTATTAGACTTTTAATTTTTGTTAAAATTTGTCTTCGAATAAAATTTATGTAAATTTTCTAATAAAATGACAATATACAGTAATACCTCAAATATCGCAGGGGTTCAGTTCCAAGACCCCTCCACAAAATGTGAAAACCATGATATAGGGTTTATACATATATAAATGTGACCAGCCTGCTTGCCTGTCCCTTTAGCCCTTGTGTGATGCCCACCTATTTCAGGGCAGGGGCACTCTGGACGCCTCACTTGCCTCAATTAGCAGCACTGGGAGCACCAGGTGTCATTCCTTGCCCAGCCTCATGTTGCCATGACAGGACGAGCAGGTGTGATGCCACAGATGTATCCTAGGAGAATACCCACAAAGGAGTGAGGATGTGAAATTTGAAGTGTGAAATACAGAGAAACCCCGCATATTCACAGTTTGCATATTCACGTATTCAGTTAGTCACGGTTGGATTTTCAGCGAGTTATGTGACTGGACATGTGCACATAATGTCCCAGACTCTGGATTCCACATCTGGGAGGCACCAAAAGGCGCTTCATGTGCTTTAGTAAGTTGCTACAGTGTGAGCCACACTCCCAGGACTGCCCTCCAGACATAATTAGTGGAGGGTGCATGGCTACCAGTTGGGGGGTGGGGGGGATGATAACTGAATATTCATTGCTTCAGTATCTTCATGGATTGCATAACTCAAAGGACTTGCCCAGACCTGTTTCCCCTCTGACTTTCAAGGGCACTGTGTAGAGAGGTGTTACGGTATTTGCCTATATCAAGAGTAAGTAAATGAGAGGTTTTACAGTACCACAGGCCTGAATCAGTCTTAAATTCTTCACATTAATTATTTTATTTTATTGTTCTATTTTCTTTCCAATATTTGCAGTGCTTGGATGAAACATTGAAGGTGATGTATGTGGATGTGTAAAATAAAAGTGAGTTGCTGGAGTGGAATCATATGGTTGATTATAAATGAATTAAATAATTTTGCTGATTAAGTCTTGGTTGTTTCTGGCATACTTCAGCAGTCAGAAATTTCTGTCAATTCAGTATTTCTACTTTAATATTTAGGTTAGTATGCCAGCCCATGCTGTACTATTAGAGGACTAAAAGTTTGAGACTATTAAAAAAAAAATACTACACATTTGTTGCTGGTGTTATTTGGGTATTTTGGTAACCCATTTATTGTTTAGGAGATGTACTGATTATTCCAATCAGTGAATATTTTGGAATATCAGGGAATGTATCTACCAAGAAAGAATATAAACTTTATTCTGGAAAAACTGCCCTACTTTTAAAGGTGATCCGGATAGAATCTGAATTAGAAATGTTTTGACTGGAAGTGCACTGAGGTATTCTCAGGTTTGACTTCTTCCTCTCCTCTTATTCTTCTTATATTTCCCTGTCTGTGAAGAAATTTCTGTTACTGGAAATTACAATTTAAAGTCTGAAAGTAGAATGAATAGTTTTGAATAGCTTTAATTGGATAAGACATCGCCTTAATATGTGGGTTAGTTTTATGTTCAGATCTTGCTAATATTGCTTATCTTATTGGTTTAAAAGAGATTGAATTTAGCCTGATGTCGTGGTTTGACCCAGGCTGGATTCCAGAGAATCACCCACAACCTCTCCTGGAGGAGGAAAACTGGAAAATAAAACTGGTCACAGGCAAGAAAGCAAGGCAAACTACAAGTAAAGAACATAAAGGGTTTANTTCTGTCTGTTCCACAAACAGCAACGGGGTGTCTGGAAGAACATTCCTACCCCGTCACTAGTAGGCCTGAGGTCCTTCTGACTTTCAGCCTCTCCCAGGTTCTGTTCNGTTAACCTCCTCACTGCCAGAGGAGCAAAAAAACCTCAAACCAGGACACCTGGCAAACTAAGGTCACTTGCAAAACTCTTATTTTCTACTAGTTTTCAAAAAGGACTATTTTGAATATGAACAATTTTCAAACAATTTTTTACATTGAACAGAGGCCTTTAGGCTACCTGCTTTAAACATAATTTACTTAAGATGTTACTTCAAATACAGCTGAGTACCACTGTTTCTTTCCCATGACTTTCAGTTTACCTAGAAAAGCTGGTAATTCCCTCTACTTCTTCCAATAAATATTAAGATATTTTCAGTATTAGGCTTTTAATTTTGGGATTTTTTCCCTTTCGTTTCTATGTCATCATATTAGATTCCTGTTATGACTTAATATTTATTTAATATTAGTTATAATACCTTTACTGAAGGGGTATATAGTGAAAAAGTGATAAAGAAAAGTCAGTTTTATTTGTATTTTTTTTAATTTCAAAATATTTTCCTTGTTGTTAATATTAACTGTAACAGTAGTTAGGGTCTTTACCAGTGGATTTAAATTTAAAAAAAATAAAAATCCTTGATGTCTGAATGTTTACTTTCAGGTTTTTTGTGTCCGTAAATGAAAATTTCCCTAATATTTGTCTTACCAAATTCAGTTTTATCTATTTGTCTAAGTCTTTCTTATGTGTGTTTATCATATAAAATTAATGAAACAACTCTGAAAAGCTGCTAGAATTAGCGTTACCAAAACTTCAAAAGCTGACTAGGACACTCATGGAAAATAACTTCTCTGAGAGGAGTTGATTTTGCAGTTACATAACCTTGTCCATGTCTTCCCCATCTTCTAGCTGTCTACATATGTTTACACTGCTATATTAACTTAGATTGAAAAAGAGAAATATTACAATATCCTCATACTCTACATAGACAGACAGAATAATCATTAAATCACTGGTTCCTTGTAACCAATAAATTATCAGTTGGTTTGGTTTGGTTGGGTTTTGAATTTTGTTTGTTTCTGTTTTGGTTTTTATTTTGCTCTAAGTACTTCAGTGGTATCAAATAACTTATAATGAAATTAATTTATATTTTGGTTTTTGTATTCATCAATACTTTTGATTTCAAGGAAATAATAAACAGAGGAAAAAAGGGGAAAAGCCCAACCCACAAGCAACCCAAAACCCAACCAAAACCCAAATCAATGGTTGGAGCAGAAATTTGTCTTAATTATCCTTACAAAAAATTTTTTAATGACAAGAATGGCTGGCTTCCAAAGGATTAACCATAGTTCTGGGATTGCCGCTGCTGTTCAATCTTGCCTTGGGATGACATAGATCATTGAAATATGCTTCCTCCTGATACTAGTAAGCAAAAAAGTCACTAATTAAAAGAGAAAACCTATTATTTTGTGTATAATAAAGTTTCCTAGCATTCCTTGTAGGCTTCAAGAAGACTTGAACAGTCTTTCATTTATGTCTGTATCGCTCATAGTATATTCACTTCTTCCCATGATGTTCATGGGTGGTTTGATCATCTGCCTGTCTCTAAAAATTTGGGTAATGCGGAACATAGAAAACAGTTGACCTAAATGCTCTTTCTTCAGGAGGCGTATATTTAATAGGAGGAGAAACGAAACCTCAGCCAAGTATTTCTGTGTGTAATTCATCCCCAAACTGACTAAATATGCCAACAATCTTCCGTGGGAAAGCTATGACTTAACAGAAACTGCAGAGAGCTCAGAGCCTTGAGCACAAATATTCAGCACTTCTTCTATTAGAGAAGTGAGGAGATGTTGTTAAGGTAGCTGGCCCTGCTACTCTCAGAGGGCTCCATAATTTCTATTTCTGACAAGAAAAGTTTTGGGATTGTTAAAAATGTTTTTAATAAAAATATCAGAATTTTGGAACAAGTAAGAAAATTATAGAACTCACTTCTGAAATGCGAGTTGATTTCCCAGTACTGTTTGCTTTCCAGCAGATACTTAGTCATTAAGGTACTTAATTTGCAAAGCATTTGAAGAAGTCACCAGTGTCAAATCGAAGACAATGGGCTATCAATATGTTTCAGTTTGTAACACAGAACACATTTGTTAAAACTGTATGATGTACTATGTAATGAGAAAAATTACATGTTCCCTTGAAATAGAAAAAAATCGGCTAGTATTCCACTATGCATAGACCACTAATATCTCACCAAAATTAAAAAAAAAAACAAAACGAGAAATCAAAAATAATTTTGATATACAGAATTTTTTTTCTCAACATGCACAAATGTACGCACTCATAAATAGGGAAAACCACGTATTGTGGTTTGGATTTTCTTGTTGAATATTTCCATGCCACCATACATTTTTAAAGGAAGGTATGGGCCGGGTTGGGGGGGTACATTGACAGCAGTGTGTGTGGCTGACACTAAGGTATCAGCCAGGGAGGGGCCAGGGGGCAGCAGTTTGGTTGTTGTTTTTTTCTCTTTTGTTCTGTTTTGTGCTCCATTTTCAGTGAAAGCTGTTATTCGTTTGTACACTTTACTCAAACATCTCAGAATTTTACTTCTTCACTTTGGCCACAGCAACCCCATGCACCGCTATTGGCTGGGGGAGGAGTGGCTCGAGACTAGTGAAGTGAAGAGAGACTTAGGTGTACTGATTGATAGGAAACTCAATATGAGCCAGCAGTGTGCCCAGGTGGCTAAGAAGGCCAATGGCATCCTGGCCTGCATCAGGAACAGTGTGGTCAGCTGGTCCAGGGAGGTTGTCCTTCCCCTGTACACGGCGCTGGTCAGACCCCATCTTGAGTACTGTGTGCAGTTCTGGGCNGATTTAAATACTCATACTTTGGAGTGAGGAGTTTCTATTACATCGGAGGTTCCACCTCCTGGCCCACATTATATAAAGACACCATTATTTCACCCTATTGAGTTACTGTCTCATGTTACTTTGTAAAGGCATACTAGAGATAATAGTAATTTGCCAGTACATTATCATCAAATATTGAGAACCACTAATGTCACACAAAAAGGTAAGTGAATGTAGCCAGTAAAGAAAAAGAAGTGGATATCAACTTTAGGTTAGAGAAGCTGCATTATCTCCTGAGTGCATTGCATTCTATCTGAAGTTGCATTCTGTTCTTAAGTTATGTCAAAAGTGAATCACCAAATACCGAGTTCTTCACTTTGGACATTAGAGTGCGGTCAGTAGGACTAGGGAAGTTATTCCTCCCTTGTACTTGATGCTGTTCAAACCACATCTTGAGTACTGTGTCCAGTTCTGGTCTCCCCAGTTTCAGAAGGATGTTAAACTATTCAAGAGGGTCCAGAGAAGGGCAACAAGAATGGTGAAAGGACTGGAGAACAAGCCCTATGGGGAGCAACTGCAGGAGCTGGGATTGTTCATCCCGGAGGAGGTTCAGAGGTAACCTCATTATTTACAACTACTTGAGGGGAGGTTGTAGTCAGGTGGGTGTAAACCACTTCTCTCAGGCTGCCAGCATCAGAAGAAAAGCACATGACCTCAAGCTGCATCAGAAGAGGTTTAGACTGGATGTTAGGAAGAAGTTTTTCACAGAGAGAGTGATCTCTCAGTGGAATAGTCTGCCCAGAGAGGTGGTGGAGTCACCATCTCTGGAGGTGTTTAAGAAAAGACTGGATGAGGAACTCAGTGACATGGTCTAGATGATGGGAGGCTTGATTGGATGGAGAGTGGTGCCCATGGCTATGGGGTGGTGCTTTGGATCCCCGGGTGGCACCTGCTTGAGAGTTGGACTAGATGATCCTTGTGGGTGCCTTCCAACTCAGAATAACCTGTGAACAATAGCAGGCATCACTGGTGCCTGGGGGACGAGTGGCTGGAGAGTGGTGAAATGGAGAGGGATTTGGGTGTACTGGTTGACACAAAACTTGAGATGAGCCAATAGTGTACTCAGGTGGCTAAGAGGGCGAATGTCATCCTGACCTGGATCAGGAACAGTGTGACCAGTAGGACTAAGAAAATTATTCTTCCCCTATACTCAGCACTGGTCAGACAACATCTTGAGTGCTGTGTCCAGTTCTGGGTTTCCAAGTTTAAGAAAGATGTTGAACTGCTTGAGAGTATGCAGAGAAGGGCGACAACGATGGTGAAAAGACTGGAGAATAAGACCTGTGGGGAGCGGCTACAGAATCACAGAATCACAGAATCACAGAATATTATGAGTTGGAAGGGACCCACAAGGATCATCTAGTCCAACTC
>WEKX01008055.1:0-13607 GCA_013390025.1 Pitta sordida
TGTCTGAAAAGTCACAGCCAGGATGCAATTTTTAAGTACTGTTTTTTTTGGGTTTTTTACTGTGTCATAATAAGCCTATCCCAAAATACATCGTTCAGATCCTACCACAATGCACAAAACGTCTGTCCAAAGGATCTCAGCTCCAGGCTTGTGTTTCTGGGCTCCAAAAAACATCTGCAGCTTTTTTTTCCAGCTTGATCTCTCCATCTTCAGTCGTGGCTTAGATGGATTCTGNGCTTAGATGGATTCTGCATCACTGGTTCTCTCTCTCTGTAGTCCATAGGCTTACTATGGTCCATCCAATTCACAAACAGCAGCGGGATGCCTGGAAGAACATTCCTATCTCTTCTCTCATGAGCCTGGGGGGCCTTCGGTCTTTCAGTTTCTTGATGCAGGTTCTGAGCTGGCACCCTACATCTTGCTATTATGAAATTTTTTTCTTCTCTCACAAATATGTTTATTCACAGAGACATCTCTGTCTCTATAACCTTGAATGCCATGGCAGCGACTGAGCTGAGAGCTGAGCTGTTAACCCCCTCGCTGCCAGAGCAGCAAAAAAAATACCTAAGCCGGGACAGAAGGTTGCCATCAGACACAGAATAAAATGGCTGTCAACATCATCAGCAGTCTCCAGCCATGGGGTATTGGCAAAATTGGAGAGAATCATAAAGTCATTCAGAAGACTTCTGTTGTACAGCTAAAAGAAAGACATTTCTGATCGATCATCTACCCCACTTATACTTACCTGTCCAGTAGATAAGTCAGTCAGACAATATTCTTACAGCGGGTAAACTGAATAGAAAGAAGTATAATCTAAATTAAACCACATTATAATCCTTCTTCTATTATTATTATTATCAATGTCACAATCATCACCATCAATTATTATTAACACAAAATATATTATGTTTAGAGGATTATTTCCTTTCCACATTTGTGGAGGTTGAAATAGTTAAAAGAAGCAGGAATATTGCCAGGTAACAAAAGCAATGTAGTTAAGAAACAGTACACGGAAAAAACCCTAAAGTATTTCTGAATCAATTACAAGAAACCTAGTGAAATTGTTAAAAATGTGAATAGCATGAGGAGTATTGTTTTGAGAATTTCAATCCCTAAAGTGAAAAACCACTGAACTGAATCTGAGTTATGTTTCTGAAAGTGATGACAGTAACCCCCTTTGTCTTTTTGATCTCAGTTTCATCAAAGCGTGTTTTCCCTTTGTTACCTTTCACAGTACAAGATTGTAAGTCTTTTTCACTGCTATTATTCCATCTTTTCCAAGAAGTACTTGGTTTCTCTCTCTTTGGTTCTTAATTAGATTTCCTACATGTGTCAGTTTCTGTTACTGACTCAAGTCTGTTTTAAAACCTAATTTTTAAGAAACTCTCCTTGAAAGACACTAAAGCATAAAAATATTTGTCACTGCTCTTGAGGTCATGAAACCGCACGACCTTTATACAAGGCAAAAGTTATACAGTTTCCAGAAAAGGAAAGAGAAGTAATACAGTCATGCCTCAGTTATTCTTGCTGTCATATTTTTGTTTTCTCATATTCATGGACATTTTTCCTGCAGTACTTATTCAGTTATTCATGGAGCAGTGTATAATTCCACGGGATGCCGCAGTCCCACATTGCCACGGCAGGCAGCTCCGGCTGGCCCTTCCAGGAGTCAGGAACTCTTTGACTGAAACACAGGGTCTGGACTTGCCAGCGCATATGCGCATATGTGCATATGCAGATATTCATAGCCTCAGGCAAAGCACTCCTGCCAGTGCTAGCTACTGCAGTTAAAAGGAAAAAATCCTGACTCCCATGCTCCTTGCTGCCATAAAGAAGCCTGGGATATTGCAGTGTTCCAAAGATGCCATATTTCTGGCAATAATTTACCATATTAATGTTTGACATGTATTCACAGATTAAAGGTTTTGTGATTCCCACGGGAGATCCATAATCCATGAATATGGAGTGATGACTGTATTAGTTCATGAAAAATGTGTTTCGCAGTACCCATTTTTGAGGCTCATCATTTACCTCACGGAGATTATTTTTCATTTGCCATCTCCTTGCAGTCAAATTCTTCAAATACAGTAGGGTCTCCTATAAAATGTTAGCGTGGGTCTTGCCCGCTACCCATGTAGCCCTCCGTCTATGTAGAATGACAGGTCATTAATATGCAATTTTGCCCCTTACCCTCACACGATCCCCCGGGACTCCGGCACTGTTTCGGCACTGCCCTGCTGTATATTGGTGTTTGTGCTGGTGTTTCCCAGTGCCCACGGCCACTCCATGCAGAGAAAAAACCCTTTTCTACTTGGCTGGGAACACTGGTGTGGGAGAGCCGCCCGTGCCACTGTCCCAATGTCTCTCCAGGTGGGTCGACCTGGTCTCTCCGTCATCAGGGTAGACAAGTATGTCTTGGAGAGTCATTCAAGAAAGTCTCGGACACCGCATTTAACATGAGAGTGTGTAAATCTTTCATAACTGCACGCAGCCTCTTGACTCTGAGAGGGGTGGGCTGGACACCGCTTGCAGCGGACCTGCCACAGATGCTGCACTCCCAGCGGAGTGTGATAAGGAGGGCTGGCGTGGCACGGGCATGCCAGCAGGGGGACCTGTCATAGCCTTCTTGCTTGGAACGCGGCAGAGCAGGATAGGGAGGGCCACTGTGGCATGGGTGCACCAACAGGGGGACCCACTGTAACCTTCTACCACTGAGTGGAGGGAAGAGGGTTTATTTGAATATTCATGACTGCTTAATTTGAATATTCATGTGAGTCATGTCGCGCATGAGCAGTTGCAAAATAAGCCTCCTTAACTGCTGAAAAATCACGCTGCTAAGATGTGAAGCCACAATATGGGGAGTGCGAAGTGGAAGAGGGTTGACCGTATATCCATTTACCTTATTTACAGAATAAAATGCAAAAACCTAACAAACAAACTGAAAGGGGTTTGGGAAGGAGTAGAGATGAAAACAAGTAATATTTCCATTTGCATCACTTCATAACAATTTCAAAATAATTTAAGAACTTGGTTCTTCTTATCTGCTTTTTTCTCTGACAGACTCTTTCGCTAATTTTGGCATCTTAAAATCCTAGATGGTGATCAAGTTACTTCATCAATTGTGCACCACTTATTTCACTCGTTTATTTTATTCATACAGGCAGCAACATTGCACTGATAAAAAAATCTTGGTGGAAGTAAGATGGATTTATGCGGTATAGGTATCCCAATACCTTGAAAAGAGAAAATAGAGATTGAGAACCATATTTGTAGGAATAAATTGACATCTGCTGCTGCAGAACTGGTAGATATCTTCCCTTTATTTCTGACACTTGACTAGACCTAGAAATGAAAAATAATGAGAACTTTTTCAGTTAAATATTTGAAGGAGAATTTAAAGAGAAAGTTAGAAATGTAAATGTGAGACTGGCTGGAATCACCAAACTGAAAAGCAAAGAAACTCCTCAAACCCTAAACAGGAAGAAAAACAGAATATAGGACAGATGATATTTCTGTATAAACACCATGCATACACTTCCTTGCTTACCTTTATAGGAAAAAAAATCTTGTGACAAAACAGAGAGAAGGTAGTGACAGCAGAGAAACAAGAAAGAAAACCATATTAGGAGACATATACAATCCCTCTCAGACTGGCACACAGCAGCTGTAATGCATTTGGACTCAGTAGGTATTCTTGTGATGAAGTTTTAGACAAAGCATTGCTTTGTCACCCAAGTTCTCTATGCAACTACTAACTATATAGATTTTATCACTGTCCTCTTGTAAAACATGTAAATGCATGGATCTTTCATGTATTGATAAAATTGTATATTTTGGCACCATAACACACTGGATAGTGCCAAAAGGACTTGGTTGTAGTCTAAAATACTCTTGTTAGTGGGTCAGTGTTTGTTTTTAAGTGAAGGTTATTACCTTACATATACACTCGAAGCATGAGCAGAAAGAGCTTTTAGGAGTTAATAACTGTCAACATCATCCAACCAAGTACACTTCAATTAAGTTTACCAAAACAGATCACTGACAATGGATCAGTTATCCTGTGCATGGATACTGCAGCCATTGGCGGTCTTGTGTGTCAAGGGTTTTTTCTTCACAGTCGCTCTGATTTCCAAGCACCTTTGTAGTACCTTCTGTTTTATGAAAATAAATACTGATTTTATTCTTGTCAGTCCAAGAGTTAAGTGGTACAGTGTTGTGACATTCTGCACTTCAGACTTGCTAAAAAAGATTTGTAAAAAAGACACTAGTTTGAGAACAGGTCTGAACTTGTCATCTTTATTAGTGTCTATGAATAAATCTCAGGGATTGTGTATGGCTTTCCTAACGTCAGAAACAGAAATATTTATGTCTAGAAATATTCACTTCTTTTTATCTGCTTTTTGCTTGATAATTTTTTTCCTTTTCAGTACTACTAGTCACCAGGCTGCCCACCACCCATTCCTGCTTCTCAATATTCATCTGAATTTTCTCTTTATTGTCTTGTTTATAAATAAGCATTATTTTTTTCTACATTGGAACTTCACTTTAATAAACTTAAGGACTACAGGAAATGTCATTTGATTTATAAATATATGTCTCTTGATTTTTGTTTAGTTTGCTCAATGTTCCTTGCTTTCTTCGGCAAAAGCTGTTAACTATTCCCAGAGCTGCATTGACATCTTCAATGATGTTAGCATAAAACACCAACACGGAAATAAGAATAACATAATTCTCCCTGTGTTTTATTTCAATTGCAAATTGAGGAGATAGTAGCAGGGTGGAAAATAAATGAATGTCAAGTGGAACAAAACAATGTGGCTCAGAGGGAAAATATTTTGCAGTTTAATTATAGACCCTAGGATTGAAGACATTAAAGCCATTAGATACTGAAGAAATGAAATCCACGAGAGGTAAGGGCAATCAGCAGCTCCTTGAGCTAGTCACCATCTCCTGTAATAAGACCACAAAACAGGGCTGGTACTTTAGGCTGAATTTTTGTGCTCTAGGATAAGGCAGCTCTATGAATACTGCATCATAATTTGAAGTAACCGTATGTGTAGCTTCAAGATGTCCTAAAGCAATTACTTATTTTACAGAGGAGTACACTACTAACAACTTACACTTATAAGTAGTATGCTGAATTTTAATCTTTTTGGTCTTGATGATATTTTTATCTCAGAAGTACATCATATTTCTTCTTTAAAACCTCTAATGGTCAGTAAATTAAATTTATTTACAATCTCCTTGTAACAGAGAAAACGTAAAAGATGGAAGACAGCCAACATCTAAATCTAAAATATAATTTCAAACAAATATTTTGAAAAACTGTTTGGCTCAGTATTTTTCAAATCAAATAATGTACCATAAAACTACTTCTAAAAATTTTTACTTTTCAATTTCTTCAAAACTGAATTATGAACACCCCTGAGTAAATAACAAAGGCATTTAAAGAAAAAATAAACAAATAAATAAATAATACATGTTCTACAAAAGGTTTTTCTAAAAAGAAAATAAAATATAAATTATGCATATGTGTTGGCTTAAAAACTTCACCGGAGATGATTGTAGTTATCCCTCCCAATTTTCTTCCAGGAAGGCCTGAGGCAGAACTGCCTGTTTTCCTAGGTCCTTACAGAAAACCCAGGTGCTTTTTTTCTCTCTTTGTTGTAAAGTGTTTAACAATAATGGAACAGTAGAAAACAGTCTGACAAAACTGAGCATTGCAGGCCATTTAAAATATTTTCCTTGATGGACAAGAGGGATGTTGTAGTGGTAACATCTAAAGGAAACTAAAAATACTCAAAACACAAAACCAAACCAAAGAACCCTCAACCCCCTTCCCCCCCAAACCCTAAACTATACCAGAACAACAACAAAAAAAGCACAAACAATGCCCCCCAAACAAAACAACAAAAATCCCAAAACTAAACGAAAATCCCAAACCCCCACAAAACCTCCAAAATTAAAAAAATTCCAAAGAATCAGGAAAAAGAAATTGTCTTTAGCTACAGTTGAAAGACTTTGCAGCAAAAACCCCAGTTATTTTTATTTACGTTTTTGAGATGCAAAAGCAAAACTTCACACATAGAAGCTGATTGCCATTGCAGTATAACAGGGTCATGGGGACAAATAGACCTCTGGTACGCATAGTACTGAATATTTACTAATAAAGTCTTTAAATTTTGCAAAACGAAAGAAAGTTGCTGCATCTGATTAGACTGAGGTTATTTCTGTTTTCTCTGATACAGAATCACAGAATCACAGAATTAGTAAGTCTGGAAAAGACCGTAGAGATCATTGAGTCCAACNTCTATTTAACCTTTCTTTCTGTTATACTTTTTTCCCTGAATACAATACAGCTCTCTCTTTTTGTCGTTTGGTGTCATCATTCCTGCTCCTTGACAACACCTTTTGTATAGTAAAAGACCACCTTCATATTTCTAAACCTAATAAACATATTTTCTTCAACCTTATCCGTAGTAGTGCTTTCAGGGTCTATTTTCACACTTGCTAGTATTTCATGAGCTATCACAAATTGAATTAAACTAAGATGCTCAAAGCTGGGGATAATATTCCATCCAAGACATTACTAGCACTTAGGAGAGAAAATTGTGGCTTCAGGGGTTTTTTTGCAAATAATAGTCCACTTCTTATCTCATTCAGTTGAATGAGTTTTCGTCATTAGTGTGATATGTTGATTGATGTATGCTGTGACTGTAATTCTATTCACTACCCTTTTAGCAATTTCTGCAATGCTGTTGCCTAGACAGGTTTTCTACACCCTATGGTTGTGCAGCCACTTATATATGTGTGTAAAACTGCATTTTTCCTTACTAAATTACGTTCTAATTTTCCACACAATTTCTTATGTTAACCAAGATTACTGAGATATATACTTCTCCCTTCCAATATTTTTGGACTTTTAAAAAATTTAGCTTTGTTTATGATTTTAGTTATCAGAGTCCTTATTGTTTCACTTCAGTGTTCTAGTGGTACCAGTATTGCAGAACCTTATTTGATATATTCTAATTCAAGAAAAAACACTGGAAAACACTCTGCCAGTTAGGTTCACATCATAACAGTCCCATTTTCCTACCTTATGAGAATTCTATGTAATAGAGGTAAAAGCTTGCTGCAATGAAATATGTGGTATTTAACACTTCCTTTCTATTCACAAAGTCAATTACTCTGTCATAGAACAAAGTTAGTTAGGTTTGATATAATCTAGTCTTCACAAATTCATGTTGGGTGTTATTCTTTTTATCTACGTGATAGATAAATTTGCAAATTTATTTCTGTCTGTGTGTTCTACTATTTCTTCAGGACTGGAGAAATAGTATTTCTTCAGGCTGGATGTGACAACAGAGTGCAATTTGCATCCTAGAAAGCAAATCATATCCTGGTCTGCATGAAAAGAAGCATGGTCAGCAGGTCAAGGGAGATAATTCTGCTCCTCTACACTGCTCTTGTGAGACCTCCACCTGGAGTACTGTGTCCAGCTCTGGAATACTCAGCACAGAAGAATGTGGGCCTGTTGGAACAAGTCCAGAGGAGCACTACAAAAATGATAAGAGAGATGAAAAATCTCTCCTATAAAGACAGATAGAGAGTTGAGACACTTCAGTGAAGTATTCCAGTACCCAAAAATGAGACAGAGTGAATTTTTACATGGACATATAGCAACAGGATAAGGGAACGTGGTCTTAAACTACAAGAGGGGGAAATTCTTTACTCAGAGGATGGTGAGACACTGGAACAGATTATCCAAAGAGGTTGTGGATGGCTTATCCCTTGAAGTGTCAGAGGACAAGCTGGACAGGCTTCTGAGCAGCCTCTTCTAGTGGATGATGTCACTGAGTAGGGCAAGGGGGCTGGAACTAGACAGTCAGTAACACTCCAAACCATTCTGTGATTCTATGTTTCTATGACTGATGTTAACCTGATAGATCTATAGTTTTCTGATGACTGGTAAATCCTATTTTTAAAGATGAATTTTCTTTGTGTTTTCCGGTTCTCCATAATTTCTTAAGTACCTAAAGATACTTCTGAGGGTTTAAGGATTTCATTAGCATACCTTAGCAGAGGCACTTCATCAATTCCTGCTAATTTTAATGGGAAACAATGTATCTAAATATGATGCTTAATGTTTCCATGCCCTGTTTTAATCTGAGTTCCTATTCCTCTGTTAATGATTTTAGTAATTTTCAAATGAAGAGTGAATTGGAAAAGGTATCAAATTCCTCGCCTTATCAAAGTAATTAATTGATACTTTACAGTTCCGTTTCTCCTCTGCCCAGCAGAGACATTTCATGTCTCAGTTTTTCTCTTATAATGACGTCTGGAATTATTGCTTTGTTTACGTATTTGAAAATGTTAAAGGTGTCACTGATTAGCAATAAGCAACATAGTTTTGGATTTGCAAAGCTGCAGTATGAGTCATTATCATTTCTAATATAAAAGTAGCATTAGGAAAAAAATGCCATTGGAAAATCAAGGTGACCTGGTAATTGATTCTTCTATCTAAAGGTTTTTGTGGTATCAAAATACCTGTATGACTCTTCAGAGAGTATGACAGTAGTACAGGGAAATGTCATATTCCTCCACACCCTGTGCATGTAAAAGCCTCATGGAAAACCTGCAGTTGTCCAAATCACAGATTTCACAGTTTATTCTGAGTCGGAAGGAACCCCAAGGATCATCTAGTTCAACTCCCAAGTGAATGTCCTCCCAGGGATCGAACCTACAACCGTGGAACCATGGGCAGCACACTCCATCCATCCGAGCCTCCTATCGTCTAGACCATGCCACGGAGTTCCTGGATGTCTGATGATGTACCAGTGCATTTATTGCTATAGCAATTATGAACTTCCACTGCATTGAACCTGTGAGCAAATATGTTCTTGAAAGCCATCCCCAGCTGCACCTTGCACTATGTTTCCATATTCAGTGTCAATCCACTTCTGAAGGCAAATTTGAAAAGCTTTTATACAGAATGTAGTGCTACTCTTGTGAATGTACATGTACATATGAAAACAAATATAGTGTACACCAAATTAATAATATAGATTTATTTTACTTTAAAAATAATTACAAACAGAGAAGAACAGCAAAAATCATGTGTAACATGGTATGAAACTGAAATTAAATGTTCTTGCTGCAGGAATTATTTGTTTAGTATGAGGTGACCACCAACAACTGGTATTGCAGTTGCTAGGAGCTACCAAAAGAAATGTCACTCTTCACAGCAAGTGATGAAATTTGACATATAGCATCAAAGGATCATTAAAACTACACCTGCTGCAGAGAAGGTTATGTCTTTCAAAAGACTTTCAAGAAGAAAAGGTTATTCCAAGAATGTAAAAGAGTATGCCTTATTTTCTTTATTTCTTAATAGGTAATTAAAAATCTGTAAAAGTAGGAAAGGTAGTCAGAAAAAGAATACAAAGAAAGGCTTCTTGCTTTTCAATGTTTTATAAGAGAGAAAAATAATAAGAGCATTTCTTTCTAAAGTCTAGAATGACACATTTGATGATAAATCATTAATACGTGTAGATGGAAAGGTTCACTATCTTTTCTCAAAGTTCAGTACTCTATTCTCCAGCTATTGCCTTAATGAAGTCATTTCTTTAGTTTTGATAGCATTTTAAAGTGTAAGTATTGAAGCTTTTGACCAGAAGCCTGAAACAGTTTGATAGTGGGTTCATCATACACACACTGAAATATGTATAAGAAAATCACTGTTGATTTCAGAAGTCACCACTTCACTTTCTGAGTCAATACTGAATTTACACTTTAAAAGAACTTTATTTCAAAGTAATGAAAATTTCTGTTGTAATTATATTTGTGATTTTATTCCTGAATTAGCATGGAATTTTCATGCCCTCTTACATATTTCACCTCATACTGTTCTTACTCTTGTTTCAGACAAATAAATGAACACATACAGCCTTGTTTAGAACCTGTGAAGATTTCTTAGGAGTTATCAATAGAAATTAATGCACACAGAGAAGGAATTCAAATAAAACTTCAATATAAAAATGATTTTCATAAATTTCTAATTTGCCCTTACTGGAAAGATTGAAAACCAAAACAGTTTCAAAACATTTTTTCAAAAAACAAAAAGAAATACTGTTTATGTGTATTTAGTTGTCACAAAGAAAAAAACCCTGTGAACTATAACTACTTATGTTGCTATTACAGGTATAGTCACAAAATCATTCACATTTCTACCTCTACTCCTCTGCATTATCCATGGATTATCTGTCTAGGGATTTCCAAACTGTTTTATTTTTAGCTCTGCAATAAACTCTTGGGTAGCGATGGCCTGCTCATTGCCTCTGCATTTATTTTACTAGTCTGCAAAATAATGGTAGTTACTAGAAATGTGAAAGGTATTAGTGTTTCTATTTAATTCCTTTAATCTAATGTACAGGTCATGTCTCATTAAGTTGCATTCCCACTTCTGGTTTTTCGGATCTTTGCGGGGTATTTTTCAGTGAAAACTCCTTGATTCTTCATTGGGTTTTCCCATCTGTGCATACAGAGTGTCCCTGGTGCCCCACGGGGTGGGATTGGCCTGTGCCAGGGGGCAGGACAGCCACACCCCTCAAGACAGGGTGGCTCACTTGGGGACCACCCAGAGTCCCTCCCTTATGTTCATTGTACAGGTTATATAGTGTCAACACATTATGACGGCTGCTTGTGGGGCCGTGGCGGGTCTCCCTCTGCTGAGCACAGCTCACCCTGAGTCCTCAGGTTGTGCCGCAACCTTAGCTCAACCACTGGTTCCACAGTCCCAGCTTGCCCCCCTGTGCTGGGGCTGAGCCCAGCTGCCTCCCAGGCATCGCCCCCCCTTTTCCTCCCTGCTGCAGGCATCCACACACCCACCTGCCTGGCTCCTCATTCCCCCCCTGGCCATGGCCTCCTCCCAGGAGACAACAGGATGAAGCCATGTCATGAGGCTGCAGTGGCCAGGGCAATCCCAAGATGGCTGTAGGTGGCAGGGGTGGGCATGGGAGACTGTGTTTGGGGTTTGTGCCTCCAGAAAAAAAGAGAAGAAAATAGCTCTCTCACCTGCTTTGAGATTGTGAGGTCTTGAATGGGAGAGCTCAGCCATTCAGAGCAAACCCAAGCATGGCGCATGGAGGGCACGGGCCACAGAGCTGCAGTACCCCTGTCCCCAGGTGCACCTTAGCAGAGACAGGATGGGATGGCATGTGTGTGTGTGTATGTGTGTATGCCCCAGAAGCATTGCTTCTATAGGAACAGGTGGGGGGACATGGTGGCAGAGCTGCCTCTACCCCTGCTTCCCCCTCAGCTCCTTTCTGTTTCCTCAATGTCACTCCCCCTTACCCTCCTTGCCCCACACCCATCCCTGCCAAGGTGCACGCTTCTTTCTGTCCTGGGCAGATGTGGCTCTGTGCACAGCTCTGTTTAGCCTGGAATGGATAGGGGTTGTGAGGGGGCTGCTGGGAAGCGCTTGGTTGAAATACTTTTCAGTCTGTCAGTGAGAGAAACTTCTGAGAAACGGGCTCACCACTCACCTATTCTGACAGTAACCTATGGGAAGCTGCCCCTGTCTCCCACGTTAGGGTGTGTTTAAGGTTAGCCACTAGCCCCAGCCCTGCACCTACAGAGCCCCTCCCTCAGCCTCTGAGACTGACAGGATGCCTTCTCTGCCACACACTCGGCCATGTCCCAAGAAGGACTGGGCAGCAGCTAGATGTGGCACAGGACGGAAGGTCCCTTCTGTGCCAGCACAAAGTGTTTGGAGAGTCCTGGTGGCGGGAGGGCTGCAGGATCCATACGGCCACCACACAGGACTGTCCTGGGACAGGACAGTCCCAGTGGTAGGGACACCTTTCCAGAATCAGCCCAGAAAGCCCATCCCATCTGGCTCCTGCTCTTCAGCAGCATGGCACAGCAACGGAGGTGGTGAAAGCTAGGTATCCCCTCCTGGTTCCAGCAGGGAACCCCATAGACTCCCTGGGCAAGGAAGGGGCAGGAAAGATTCCCTTCACTCCCTTGTACCATGAGAGGGTGTGGGGAAGTGGTGGGAACTCCCTCTACCACTCCAGGGCTGGGGAGAGCAGGGCCACTGGCGTGGTGAATTTGCATATTCATGACACATCTATCCTCATGGATTAGGGGATTTGTTACAGGGGAGGAGACCCTAATCCCTGTGTATTTCGAGGTATTACTCTATTTTGAACTTTTCCATGGAGAATGTCGCATATGTTGGCTTCTGTCAAAATATACATTCTATAGTCACTAAAAAACAATACACAGATTCACAGAATATCTCCAGCTGGAATGGACCATAAGAATCATCAGTTCCAATTTTCTGCTCCTCACATGATCATAACTTAACTATAAATTATTTCTGTTTCATTTTAAATAGCCTTCATTTTTAATTCTGACAATCAATGGGAACACTTAATGCAGTGTTAAGAAACTGTGCAGAGCAAGTAGATAGAAAGTTGTTACACAATGTTTCTGCTGAACTTCCTGCAACCCAAGGCTTCAGACTTCAGTTTTTGGCACAGATTCCAACAAGTCTTTTGCCCTGTTTATTTTTGTTAAGTAAGGTGATCAACCTTTATCAAGATGATTCAAAAATAATATATAACATTCCTAGCCACAGCCCCACAAGTTAACAATTTTGAAGCCACTAAGAAAAGAATTGATTTGCACAATTCTGCTTTCTAACAAGGAAAAAAAAATTTTTTTTCCCCCATGAATCTCTTTTAAATTCAGGATTTCAGATAGTGACATTAAAAAGGGGCAAGTGGAGGTCTAGATCTTAGAACTGCTTCAAAGCCAGAGTTTGCGAAGTCAGTCTTTAGGTAGAACAGACAAAGGTTTCTATAGCAGACTTTCTACCAAATTTTGATCTGTTCTTCAGGAGACTAGAGAATAAGAGGCAGAGGTTCTCAAATTGGAAGCAGCTTATTAAAAATCCAAGGACTATGCAGATAATTTTGTTACAGTGGCGACAAAGAAAATTTTACTCGCTTTTTCTCTTTTGTTTTCAAATACAGAGCTACAGAAACTGTTAATCATATGCTTGGAGCAAATTTACAATGAAGACATAAAGTAAAAAAACCCATGCATTTCAATGACATGACTGGAGTAGGAATGATATGGCTGGCAAAAGACCACAAAAACTTTTTCAAATGTCTTGAGATAATCTGATGTCTGAGTTTAAATCCAGACACCAGGGGAATACTCTATTAAAAAAAATATATAAAGTGCTGAATGTGTTTTATGGTATTTCCATCAAACACTGTTATTTCAAGGTCAGAATCAGCTGCAGCCCAATAAATAAATAATCTTGAGCAATTATGATTAATAAAGGCTTAGGAACACTCATTATTTTCCAGTTTAGCTAAATTGAGGGCAGATCAGGAAATAAGTGACCAAACTTGGAACTGCACTGCTATAGATACCATGCAACTCAGGTGAAGTAGGATTTTTAGCTCCTGTAGCCAAGCAGTACAAAAGTGTCCCACAGCAGCAAGGCTTGCTTGTTCATACACAGAATCACACACACACAGAATATTATGAGCTGGAAGCGACCCACAAGGATCATCTAGTCCAACTCACCA
>WEKX01008056.1:956-19279 GCA_013390025.1 Pitta sordida
ACAGGGGGAGGAAGGAGAGACAGCATCTGCCAAGACCTCGCCTGCTACCCTGCCCGCTTGCCCTGCCCGCGCGAACTGCCGTGCAAACTGCCTTTTAGTTGCTTATTTACACGCCCCCCGCAGTTGCCCAAGCCCCCTGCAGTCCTTTCTCCTCCCCCACAGTGGTGCAGGGGGACAGAGAATGAGGGTTATGGTCAATTGTTTCTGCTGCTACTCAGAGAGAGGAGTCCTTCCCCTGTATCCTGTGGGGCCCCTTCCCACAGGAGACACTCATTCATGAACTGCTCCAGTGTGAGTCCATCCCAGGGGCAGCAGTTCTTGATATTGCTGCCACATGGGTCACTTGTCCACAGGGTGCAGTCCTTGAGGCATAGGCTGCTGTAGCGTGGGTCCCCCACAGTACTACCAGGAAAACCTGCTCCAGAGTGGGCTCCTCTCCCCATGGGTCAGCAGGGCCTGCCAGGACCCTGCTCCAACATGAGCCTCCCACAGGGTCACAGCCTCCTTTGGGCATCCACCTGCTTCAGTGTGGGCTCCTCCAGGGGCTGCAGGTGGATCTCTGCACCCCTGTGATCCTCCCTGGGCTGCAGGGGCACAGCTACTCCACCATGGTCTTCACCACGGGCTCTGAAACCTGGAGCACCTCCTCCTCTTCCTTGTCCGTTGACCTTGGTGTCTGCATTGTTGTTCACACATTCTCACTCTGCTCCTCTCTGAAGTGTGTTATCCCAGAGGTGTTAACTATCACTCTTGATTACCCTGGCCTTGGCCAGTGGCAGGTCTGGCCTGCAGCTGGCTGGCATTGACTCTACTGGACATAGGGGAAGCTTCCATCAGCATCTCGAAGAAGACTTTCCTGTAGTCCCTGCCACTACTTACCAAAACCTGTCCACAGAAACTCAAAACAGCCACCCAGGGTAGGAACTCACTCAGCTACATGGACACAGGTACCATCCCAGCTGTGAAATTATGTGAGCTGGCAAGCTTTGGTGGAAGCGAAGCATCCAGTGACTGAGGAGGCTGAAAGATTTTCAGGGCTCAAAGCAAAGCAAAGTTTCCAGTCAGATCAGAGTGTTTTACTTTTTGTTAGTCCACGTAAAAACTTTGAGATTTCCTCGTTCAAAAACATGCATTGTTTTCATGCAGTGTGGTTTCATTGTCACTTCATGAATTGATAATTTAGATACAGAAATATTCCCACAATTAGCAGCTGATAATTCAAATACAGACTGATTGGTAATACTTTTGGCTTTGATTTTGATTCTTAATGTCACTGCTTGTGAATAGAACTATGGTACGCAAACCAAGGTCCATTGTCCATTCATACCTGTCAAAAGAGAGAAAAAAATGTGAGGATATGTTATCCTGCTCTACGTCATGTGTTGCCTACCTGCTTGATCGCTTATGTGTTGCATGCAGAGGTTTATTAGTTGTACTACCCCATAAAAAACATTTACACCTGTAGATGCTGTCTGGCCTATATTCTTCCACTTCCCTTGGTCTATGTTACTTACACAAACTGAGTTTAGTGAGGTAATTCTGAAATGAGTTTCCTCTTTTGAAGGTTAAATATTTCAAATAGAATTAAATTGTGATGAAGCTTAAAGGACTTGCATGGAGTCCTCTTCAGCCAGAGGCTGGTGAGGCTGTGTGTCATATGACATACTTCCCTTGTGCTGTGATGCTTTCACCTTTGGGAAGTGGATTGTTCCCTGGCTTTACTTTATTTGCAGCATGTGCTCCATACTATAGCAAATAATTCTAGTCATGAGGAGGAGGCAAAAATTTTCAATTTGCGTTTGGTAGTTTCTTTAAAAAGCTCATTCAGAGAACAGACAATGTGCAATTTATAACACAGGTGCTGAACTTTACCTTTGAGATATGAGAGGTTGGGTGAAACTCTGAAAAAATCTGAAATTCTGACTCCGCAGCACTCCAAGATGCTGGACAGAAATGCAGATAATGCTGACGATGAAGGAAGAACCCCAAACAGTGCTAGAGGCTCATGCCTGAAGCACAAATTACTAATTTACCTCAACTGTGAAATACAAAGTAGTTGGGCCCTAGAACAGATGGAGAGAATTATAGCGTTATATGCATTTCCGTGTAAGAATGGAAGAAAGGAAGAAATTTTATTTTTCTATTGCCTGTTTATGTAATGGTTCTATTTATGTGCTATTTTTTTATTTTTTTTCCTTCACCGTCTGCTTGCACCGTAATCCATTCCTCCTCCTTTTCATTTAATTTCAACTGTAGTTTATTGAACTATGTCAAATCAGTCTGTAGAAGCAACTTTTGGATTTCCCCCTGTTTGTTAAGTCTTAGTGTAGAATAATTACGTACATTCAGGTATGCTTGAAAAGGAACAAAGAGCATGAGTTGTCACAGCAACTATTGAGTGTGACAGTCCTATGAGTATGAACTATTTTGACTTTCTTCACTTAGAAATGCCAGTAGTCTTTTGTGGCAACTGATCTCCAGTTGAGACTCATTCTCCTTTACAGCTTGAACGCATGACTTGTTTCCATTAGCACTGTCAGAGCAACTTGCAATTCAGTTTCACCTACATGGTGACTCAATGGTCGAATGCATTAATAAAAGTTTAGAAATAATAATGGTGTTTACCCTTGAATTTAGCAAACTTTGAGGATGTACTTTAATAGTGTCACAAAAACTGATGGAAGTTCACACAGGAATAGATTTATTTCTTATGGTCTGCTAGATTTCCTGTGGAATGCTGAGTGCATTCGAATCCATGGTAACCGAGCCTGCTGCAGCGCTGTATTACTGTGCTGTTGATAATGCAAGTCCACCTAATTAGCACCAAATGTCAGGGTACTAAGAGGAGCAGGTGGCACCATTTGTATCTGAAGTCAATATAAACACAGTATTTATGTGCAAAACCAGGCAAAATAAAGCCTTTTGTAAAATCTATTATAGCTGGTTTGTGTGATTAATAAGATCTGAGAGCAAGAAGATAATTATAAACTGTGACCCTTGAATGGAACTGATAATTTCAAGTCCAGGTTGAACCAAATGCTATTAATGGGAAATATTTTGGCCTTGAGACCCTAAAGAAATAAGATGTATTACTTTAATAATAGAGACTCTGATATTTGGATTTTTTTGTAAAGACCATGGTTCATTCTTGGTTCATGTTCTGTTTTAAAAGTTGTTAGGAGTAATGAGAATTGTGAATAGAAAGAAGATGGAGAATTTTAATAACCTTGATTTTCAAGAAATATTAGGGATTGTAAGACCTCTTTTGCAGTGTTTTTAGGTGGAATTTCAGGACCTAAACCTCTGAGTGACTCATAATATACATAATACCAGTGTAAATGGGTCTGAAGTTAAAGGAAACTGCTATTGATCTGTCTAGATGCCCTTTATGGGGCATAGAGATATATGGAAAGACAAATGCCCCCAGAAATCAAACAACAATCTTTGTCTGGAGGTGCTTTATACAGTTGTTAAAAAGGAATACACGTTCAGTACAGATACAATTTATGGGCTCCTGTAAAAACTTAAGTGTAATCTGTAAAAACTGAAGTGCAATCCATGTTTATGCCACTAACTATTGCAAGATCGGGAAGAAGGAATAGGACTGAAGACGTACTTCTGTTTCTAAAATAGTTTCTCACTTGCCAGGTGTCAGTTTTCATCAGGGACAAAAATAGATCAGGATGCTGTGGCCTCTTGTGTCTCAGACCTGATTCTGTCATAGATATCTTGGTGTCCAGGGTGCTATCCCACTAGTTGGAACTTTCCCCTGGTGCAACCAGAATGCCAGGCTGCAGCACATAGCTAAACAAGTGTTTGGGCACCACCTTTACATCCCCATGGAAATTTACAAGGCAAAGAGCTAAAAAGTATGGGATCCTTTATGTGGGTCATCTACACTTTGCAAATTTCACCTATGATGACTACACTGTCAATCTCTAGACTGCAATCACTGATTCATTTTTATGCTGTATCAGTCTCCTTACATGTCTCGTGCACGAATACAGTTGGCCCTCTTGCACTTCACGGCCCCCATATTGCGGCTTCAGATCTTAGTGGCATGATTTTTTAGCAATAAAGGAGACTCCTTTTCACAACTGCGCATGCATGACCTGCCGCGACAGTGGCAGCGGCGGCAGTGGCAGCCATGGCAGGGCTGCTCCCCTGGAGCCGCCACCATGCAGTTATGAAACTGTGTCCCTGGCCGAGCCAAACAGGGGTTTTTCCCAGCATGGGGTGGCTGCGCGTGCTGGGAAGGACCGACACAAACACTGATATACAGCAACACAGCGCCAAAACAGTGCCAGGGCCGTGTGATGGTGCGGGGAAAATTTGAGTATTAATGAGCTGCCATTCAACGCAGGTGTAGGGCTTTGAGGAACCTGATTAAGACCACGGGCCCGTGATATAGGAGACCTAATTGTATTCACTAAAATGAAATGTACCCTCTATATCAAAATTTTAAGCTTTTTCTGAAATAGCTCAGTAAATCTGGCAACTGAGACATAATTATGAGATTTTCCATTCCATCTATACTATGAAAATACTGTGTTTTTTTCCATATTGCAATTTAATAAAAATATGGTCTATCTATTAGCCCATTATTAAATGTATTTTATTCCTTCAATTTATAAATTCAATATTACGTCTTCCTTTTGCCCTTTTTTTTTATTAAAGGCAATTTGATGTTGAGAGAAAAAGGGAGACCATGATGAATATTTTAACGTATTTTGTGAAAAGCCTGAAGTATGCAACATAATAATTTTAAGAGGGTGAATTTTAAGGAGAGGTAATTAAGAAAAATTAGTATCCATCAGATCTGGAAGTACAGAACATATTGTACTGGGAAAAAAAAATCCAGATGGAAAGAACACCCAAACATATCAAAAAAAGATTAAGAGACTAAGATAAGTAATAAAGCAAAAATATAAAAAGCAACCTTTCCAAAAATAATAAGATATTCCTTCCAGCTATATAGGAGTACAAAAGAGCCAAGTGACTTAGGGGCAAAATTGTAACTGGGCTTAAAAAAGCAAGTAACGATATTTTATAAATACTAAAAGCTCTCATCATGAAACAAATATTTAAATTTATAGCAGTTGTAGAAAGCCATAAGATCCTTAAAATAATGTACTGAAAAATAATCTTTAGCACAAAGTATCAATTGGTTTCAGAGGAAAATAAACGCAACTAATTTATTACATCAGCATAGCCAAGTCTAATAGTGTTGTTGTCTTCCTCTTCTCCTTTGCAGGGCATATGGCATTAATATATAACTTGTTCTTGGACTGCTCTAATGCAGTTCGGGAGGAAGAGTTGTATGTCACAGTCTTTGTTGCTCTCTTTTTGCTGCTTTGGAGAAACATAAACTGCAGCTGGTTGAAATTTCTCCTGGCATCTCCAGTGTTTTGATATAAGCAGCACTTCAAGTGATAGCCCTCATCTCCCCCAGTACCTTCACAGATCATAGAAGCGCAGAATATTCTGAGTTGGAAGGAGCCAACAAGGATCATCAAGTCCAAGTCTTAAGTGAATGGCCTATACAGGGATTGAACCCACAATCTTGGTGTTGTTACCACCAAGCTCTCCCAAGGTCTGTGAACTCTCCTCCATCCCAGACTTCATATTTTTCTGAGTCCAGAGAAACTCTATTTCTTTAAGAGTGAAGATACCAGTAATTGACAGCACCTTGCCTCTTTGTGAAACAGTATTTCCTGGAGCTTGCAAAACAAGGCTCTTCTATTTGCACGAGGTAAATGGTATTCTTATGTCCTTACAAAGAGGAGGTTCTGTTCCTACTGGAGTCCAATTCTGAGCTTGCCCAAAGTCATTCTCTTGCCACAGAGAAGAGTTATCAAGACATCTGAGCAACAATGTCCTTCTTGCCTCAGAGAAACAGAGATTTCCAGCTTGGTTTGCCCTGCAGAATCCTTGGAAACTGTGGACAAGATTCTGCCCTGTCTGGGTTCTTGTAGCCAGTCTTAATGTGACTGTCCCCTTGCTCCAACCCTGACTGGGTCAATGACATGTTGATTTTCAAAATTATAAGTATTATAAATTGTCATTTGACTGTATGCTAATTGCACACAGGCCAGATCAGTCACTGGAAATAACTGTGATAAGTACCATCTAATGCCCACTTTATTCACAGGTTCACAGGTTATCCTGGCCTGCATCAGGAACAATGTGGTCAGTCGGACCAGGGAGGTTGTCCTTCCCCTGTACTTGGAGCTGGTCAGACCACATCTTGAGTACTGTGTGCAGTTCTGGGCTCCCCAGTTTAANAACTCATAATATTCTGTGATTCTGGGATTCTGTTATTCCGAGTAGAAAGGGACCCACAAGGATCATCTCGTCTAACTCCCGAGTGAACACCCACCCAGGGATCAGACCCACAAGCGTGGAACCATGGGCACCACTCTCCAGCCACTCATCCCCAAGTCGACAGCGATGCATGGGATTGTTATGTCCAAAGTGAAGAACCTGGCACTTAGACTTGTTAAATCTCATATTATTGGAATATGCCCATTTCTCTAGCCTATCAAGGTCCCTCTGAAGTGCCTTCCTACCCTCTGGCAGTTCAACATTTGCCCCCAGCTTGGTATCATCTGCAAACCTAGTATTGTATGTGGGCATGAATGAATATGGCTGAGCAGCAGACAGGACAGCTGCCTATTGGTGGTACTCATGCATCTACAGGACCAGATGTCCTGATGTATTTCTTCTAGGGATAACTGAATATGGTTATGGAGGAGAGTGAGGTAGGACCGATGAGGAGTGATAAATGTCACAAGTAAGGAGGCTGCTGCACATGCACAGGCTGCGAGACCTCTAAGGGGAGCATGGAGCTGGCAGAAAATCTCCAGGGAATTTTGCAGAAACCTCCCTGAAGGAAAGAGGATCTTGATGGGGACCCTGAGCAGACCATAGTAAATTTGTTGCAGTCCAGCAAGCTGATAAAAATTGTTGACCTAGAAAATGAGAATGGAAGTAGTACCTATTCACTGTGTCTGTGAGATACAGTGAATAAAGGGAAGATTTGTTTGCAAACCTTTTTGTTTTACACTGTCTCACCATATTATACTTAACTGAACATGTAAAAGTCACTTGTTTTAGTGTGTGTTTTAACAAATCATTGATGCTCCAAGCCATTTTAGTGTCTTTAGTCTGGTCACTTTAAAGGAAAGACTACAGTGGTTGCAACTTCAGAGTTATGGCCAGCTGAGAGACTGTCACAATAATTTTTCAGTCACTTTCTATCCTGTCCTGCTCATTTGCACAAGGGCAAAAAGCAATGCCTTTGCACAACCTATTAGCCTCTTCTGCACTGCTTTAGTACGCTGCCTGGAGAAATAAAAATAACTATGACTCTCAGTATTTGTTTGGGTTTTACTGTGCAGAAATATAACTATCATGTTTTTCTATGGATAGGAATAAACTTAACTTACGCAAAGTCACATAAAGAGATCTTAGCAGGAATGTAGCAATGTTTAGAGATTCTCATTTATATGTGTCTGTTTTTTTGAATTAGATGAATGCAGACTTAATCTTGAAAATTATTAGACTGTAAAAGATAATAGCCACCTTTTAGTGCTGGAGGAAATCTTTGATCTGTCATCTCTGTGGAAAACCTACAAATGTGCTTTAGACCACAGATCCATTAACCATGATTGCATTCAAAAGCAAATTACTTTATAATAATTTAAAAATCTTATAAACTACTGAAATCAGTCCAAAACCTACATTGTTAACAAAATTTGAGGAAGAAAAGACAACCTTAGGTCCTAAATCTGTCATTTCTACTGCTAACATTTCATGTGCAGACTCTTTGAAGATTTCACAGTGAATTCAAATATATGAATCTAATAACAGGCATGTCACTTGGTCCCACTATGCTGAAAATGATCTTTACTGCAAGGAAATCTGAAACAGGCAGTATGTTCAAATTTATGCAGTAGATGGAAAAAATCAAAGTTACTTAGAAAAAGGAAGCAGAAGCCTCATCCATAGTCCAAGCGAGAAAAATGTCTTGTTTATCAGATCAGCAATTCTATAATCTATCTCCAAAGGGAAAGAAGAGAAAAATTGAGATTGAAACTCCCTCTGTTTAATATACACAGTTAACTGTACTGAAGAGAGAATGATCTCTCAGTGGAATGGTCTACCTAGGGAGGTGGTGGAGTCGCCATCCCTGGAGGTGTTTAAGAAAAGAGTGGACAAGGAACTCAGTGACGTGGCCTAGATGATGGGAGGCTTGGATGGAGCGTGGTGCCCATGGTTCCAGGCTTGTGGGTTCGATCCCTGGGTGGGCGTTTGCTTGGGAGTTGGACTAGATGATCCTATTGGTCCCTTCCAACTTGGAATAACCTGTGAACCTGTGAAATATTAAGTGCCTAGCAAATTAATCTTTATATAAATGCCATATTTCTTTAATGGGAAGGATATTTGCATTTGAAGATCCTATGACTATAACTTTAATGCCTACACTTGACAAGCAGTTATTACACCTGAGATCCTGGAATCTAACAGCCCTTTTCCCTTACAAGGAATGTAAGTAACTTAGATGCTAGTTGTAGAAGTGTTTGTACAGGCTGATGATAACACTGTTGGCTTTTCAGTGTAGACTGAGATTTCACCTCACAACTATATTTTATAGAAATCTTGTCAGCTTGTCCTGCTGAAAAACAAACCAAGAGGATTGAAAGACAAAGATGGGAGAGTATCTTTGATGAATGATGGTTTTGCTTGGGGAAGGGTCTGTTCTGAGCAAATGTAGGTTGAAGGTGGCAGGCTTGCAGATTTAACTTCCCCAATAAGACAGTAAAGTTGCACAGTGGTCAATGAAGGAGATTAGCCAAGGGAAGCTGAATTTCAGGAGTAGGCAGTAAAATTGTTCCCAAAGTCTCACCAGTGAGACAGATGAACCGGTTAATAACTAGGAGCAAAACAGTCAGCTGACTGTTAAGTCCTGAGAATGTTTTACATATTTTTGTATTTACTATTTAAAAATTTAATTTCCTATTCTTAAAGAAGTATCTAACATTTTCCTTTGCTAAATGAAAGCTTAACCATAACTATTTGTAGAAATGTTCTTTAACACTGAGAACAATCCTGCTCAAGGAGTAGCACAAGTTTAATAGTGCCATAATGTGAAGGTTTGCTCTGCCTATGATTTCTGTGGGGTTTCAGGAGCTGGCAATTATTTTCTGAGAAAGCTGTGGGAATTAATTTGAAGTCTAATAATGCCGAGAGAGAGGAGTTGCCCTTAGTGAGTCAGTATAAATAGCATACAGAAGAACACAATTTCTGACCCAAGGAATAAATCACAGGCATCAAATTTTCCTTCCATACATTGATACCAGTGCTGTCCCTGTCATGTCACATACAGAAGCTGAATGGACTTCAAAAGAAGTGAGGTAGGCAGGATGGCTGGAAGCAATAGATGCATTTAACACTTAGGTACTGACAAACACTATGTACATATCTTCTGGAAGAAAACTGGAAAAGTTTTGAAGAATATGAATATTTTAAAGCATTTTAGAGTATATTTTGTGTTTTCTAACTAGACCAAGAAAATAAAATAATTATTAAATTAATTTAATTATTATTAAATTATTTAAGTTAATTATTAGTTTTAAAATTCATGAGGAGAGGTAAATCTTGAAAAAATCCAAATAATAATAGAAAAATTTTTGAAAGTGAAGATTTATATATATGTATATGAATTTAGTTTGTTCAACTGAAAGGACAAGAGGAAAACAGAACACTTTCTTCAGTTTTTAAAGAGAGTGCCTAAGATAGGAATCCAGTTGATAAACTCTTGCAGAAGATGACTCAGATATATGGTGGCTTAAAGACTAAAGTAGGTAATGCAAACAGTAATTAAAGAATCATGACAAAACAAATAGAATTTTTGCAGAATAGTGATTATCTCCTATATATACATGCTGGTATGAGAATTTTGCCATAAAAGTGTTCAGTTAATAAACTTTCACCTATTTTCTAAAATTGTAACTGTCTTTCACATGAATGCAGAGTGCAACTTTTACATAGGATGACTTTAAACGTTCCACAGCATAAAACTAGTCATTTGTGCCAAAATATTTTTCTTATTCTATGTCCAGAATATTATGTTCTTATTTTATTATTAACTTCGGTTATTATGTTCTTATTCTGTTTTATTAATGTTAATTTTGTAACTGTGTGTCTAAAGGGCACACAAGGGAATAATTTTCAAACATGTTTTATGTACTTATGGGTTACTGTAGTCCTCCATTTACATAGACTTCACGGTCATTTTTCTTGAAGACAGTATGGCTGCCTCTGAAGCTTTTGTAGTGCAGCCCCGTGTATCTTTCATTTTCTATAATACTGCTTGAAATATGGAAATGTCAAGCTGGATGACTGGTAATGAACTGAGTGTTCAGCAGTTCATCATATATGCTTTATCAGAAATCATTTAGCAACAAATTTGAAATAATTATCCTTGGTAGACTGAGATCACTTGCCTTTTCTGGTAAAAGAGGTGACTAGTCAGAATGGCAACTCATTCTGGAAGGAGCACATCTAAACTTTGAGTCACAAAGTATTATGTAAAAAAAAACCCAAACTAGCTTTATTTTGGACAAATTTGTGATGAATGCCACTGATCTCTGCAGCTTTGGCCTCACTGAGGTGTCAAAGATGTTTGTTCTTCAGCTGTTGTAAGTTAGCATTGTTGACTGAATTTTTTGTCCAGTATGGATTTAAACACATCGTAAGATTATGAGGAACCCTTCACAGATTATCAGTGCATGTGTGGGAGACCTGTTTCATCTCAGGTCAGCAAGGAAATAGGATTTGGCTCAGTGCTGAGCACCTATGTCTGAAGGAGTAAACACAACATTGTCAGTGAATACTGTGGGATACTTACAGAGTCTCCTCAGGACTCATTTTCATAGATAAAAGGTTTGCTAAGCTGCTGAGTACGTGTGCTGCCAGCTTTCCATCCTGCTTGTGAGCAGTGTCTCAGCTCTTGCTAGATCTTGCCTATAATGAGAGGAAGAGGTCAGACAGAGGTGATTGAGTACTGTGGATTAATGTTCCAATCACCAAAATATCCAGGGTGGCTGCAGGCAGGAGTATGTGAGGAAAGGATGACATTGTACTGAACTCCAGAAATATTTCTCTTTGAGGTTGCTGTTATACTTCTCTAGAGGAATATGTTTCCATTTGTCAGTTGCTCTCATTGTTTTCTGCTGACATAACAATGTATTTTACTCAGTATCAAGACTTATATGGTTCCTAATTGGACAGTGTCATAACCTTCCTAAATGAACCATCAGAATCTACATATCATGTCAGTACCTGATATCATGGCCATAGCACATCATGGTGGAGACTATAGAATTCGTCTTATAAATGACTACAAGAAAATGATTACAAGAAAATGAGGTAATCGAACTAAAATTCTGTTCATGTAACTTAACAAAAAAGAAATTTATTGTCTCAATACGTTTATATGACATTGTTCATAATTTTATTTGGAAAGCACTGATTTCCCACAGTGAAAAAATGTTTTCATTAGACTTTCACTGGCAAGTCTAGCTAAAACAAACAGATTGGAAAAGCACATGAAGAGAAAATTATACTATTAAAGGAGCTGTTCCATGCATGTTCTTGTGCATTGAGGCCTGATGTTGAATTTTTCTGGTTACATGTATGTTGGAAGCTTTATGGATAATTGCCAAGAAGGTATTTTTTATCACAATTTCATTCACAAAACCCACAATATTTTTCTTACGTAGACTATAAAAATATATATAAAGGCAATGACCTTACATTATGATGGTTCCTGTTTGGTGGTATGGCAGCAATCCTCAATTAGTTGTAATAATCAGAAAAAATATCTATGTAAGGTAAAAGGAAGAAGGAGTCTCATGGGTCATTGATTTGAGTTCTCCATAAATGCAGGCTCTTAGATCACAGAATCTAATTTCTACTACAAATTTGTCTCCGCCACTCTGTTTTGCCTGATTTGGGGAAATGGAATATTGGAATGTTGGAATGCTCCAAACCCTGTTCCCATGGACAAAGAAAATTCCTTTTTCAATTTTCTGTATTTTATTTTACTCCTGGCTCAAGCACTCTGTGGTTCATGGATGTGTACCTCCCTAGGTGTAGGACTTTGCACTTCAAATTAATCAAACCAAAAGAATCTCAATCCATCGGAATGGACAATGCTCGTACCCTTTTTTTGGGGGCAAATGTTGAACTGCCGGAGGGTAGGAAGGCCCTCCAGAGGGACCTTGACAGACTGGAGAGNTAGACCTCTTCTTCCAGGCTGACGACACCAGAACGAGAGGGCACAGCCTCAAGCTACGCCAGGGGAGGTTTAGTCTCAATGTTAGGAAACGGTTTTTCACAGAGAGAGTGATTGCATATTGGAATGGGCTGCCCAGGGAGGTGGTGGAGTCGCCATCCCTGGAAGTGTTTAAGAGAAGACTGGACGAGGAGCTTAGTGACATGGTCTAGCTGGTCTAGCTGGGGGGTGAGGGCTGGATGACCCTGGGCCCCCTCCGGCTCAGAGTGGCCTGCTAGACTGTGAGGCATCTAGGTTGTTATTATACTCTGGGATGTGCTCTTGGTCGCTGTACGGGTATTAGATGGTGAGTTGGACTAGATGATCCTTGTGGGTCCCTTCCAACTCATAATATTCTGTGATTCTGTGATTCTGTGAATCTCAGACTTTCGGAATGGACAATGCTCGTACCCTTTTTTTATTTTCCTTCTGTCTAAAATTCTGGTGCAATTACCTGTGAGTTTTTGGGTGTTAGAAATGTTATGTTTATTTTGATGATGAATGAGAAAGTGCTTGGAAAGGGTGTCAATGACAATTAAATTTCTATGTATAATTTCTTATTCTTTTTTAGCCACTTTATCTAGATTGAAAAGAAAAAAAATGTGCCATTGCAGTACTAGAGAAGGGATGTCTCACCCCTGTTCACTTTAGGAAATAATGGCCGTGACATAGACCTATGGATACTGTGACATCAGAAGAAACGGTTTTTTCCATGCTTGATGTTCACAGCAAGGAAGGATGTTACTATACAAGCATAGATTTGAGTGTGACTAATAGAGAGGTGCAGTTCCTTTCTTCAAATTTACACTGGCACATCCAAGAGCTTAAACTTGTTCTCGAGTGATCTAGTTACAATTGTGCAGGTACATAGCCTTTCCATGACGCTATTCTCACATTAGCTGCTTTGTCTTTTCTATCAATATTGAATTTGTTAAAAAATATTATAATTTTAGTCCTCTGCTTTTACAAGCTATTATTCCTCTTGTTTTATTTTCCTTAGCTCCATGGGCTTTTTTTTCTGCCCCTACCCCTTCAATATTTATTTTTCCTTCATCCTGCTTGAACTTTGTGTTTTTCTTATTTTATTAGAGCTAAGGATTGCCTAGGTTTTGAAGATAATGAATGTACAGCAGCAAAGAAGTAGAGAGCGGAGGGTGTGTCTGTGTGAAAGTGAAAATGTACTTCAAAAGCAAGATCATTCAGTGTAGTATTTCTAGCTGCATTTGTTATTCAGAAATAGAAAGAAGGGAGATATGATGAACAGTCTGGTATCTAAGTCAGCAACAACTGAAGAATCTGGGATGCTGGGTAATACAGGACAATACCAAAACTCATCTTCGCCTGCTTCCTTTTCTTGAGTGTGATTCTGCTCTTTCCAGGATGATTTATTTCAGTGGTGTGATCTAAACCCATTGGAATTATCTGCATATATGGACATTAATTAATTCTCATTTCTGTTTTTAAGCTCTCCTCTTTTTCTGTTTCTTTTCTCCGCCTGCTGCAGGGATGAGAAACAGACTCTTAGTGAAAGTTGAGGTCCTGAATTTATAATGTTATTCCAAAAGATGCTGCCCTAATCTCAGACCTATAGTCCATAAATGTTAATCTGGTCCTGCTTGATTTAGTCATGTTTTGCTTTTTGTGTTTGTTTTTTTCTTTAATGGGATAGTTCTGTTTTGACCAGTAGATGATTTGCAAAGCATGAAAAATCCCATTAATCTTTAATTTGTGTTATCTATACTTAACCATCTATACTCATAAATATGAGCGCTTTTAAATGGGAATTATTTTATTCAACTTTTTTGTTGAATTCTTTTGGGTTTTGTTTTGCTTTTTATAAATAACATTAAATAATTAACAGGATTTTTCAAATTTACGTAACTGCTGGTTTGTTAATTTTAGATTTTCTTGTTGCTATGGCTTAACTTTTTTCCAGCCTGCTCCATTTATTTTTACATTTGAATCAAGCTTTTCATCTACTGTGATATATACCTGATATTCAGAATAAACAATAAAACAAAGGAATAGACTTCTTCCCTTAGAATTTGGTTGTCTTATAAAATGCTGGAAATACTGATCAGTAAAGTTATGTGGTAATTATAGTGTGTTTATCACTGGCAAGAGTCTTTCAGATGTAGCAGACACTTGTCGTCTTAATGATTATTCCTGTTTATAAACACACACACAGCAGGTTGGGGGATGTTTACAGCATTACATTTTTATGATCTCTGTAGTCATTAAATGAGCAAGTTTAGTTCTCCAAACTAAATAGGACTAATTATATGAATGAAATTCCTCTCTGAGAAACTGCATGAGCAAGGAGATATGATACTGCTTTGAATACAGTACTTTTTCTCCTCTTTCCAACTCAAACACTTTTGGTCAATTCATGTGCTTTCTGGTCTCATTCTATTGTCTTTTTTACCTTATTTAAGATGCTGGTTTGGGGATTTTTTTTGTTTGTCTATGGGTTTTTTTTTTCTTAATTTACCAAACAAGGACTGTGGTTTTCCAGATTTTTCATTTTTTAGAACATACTTATGGAAGTGTAGAGACACCTGAGTTAACAGCCCACCAAGAATTGGGGAGAATTTAACAACATTACTCCAACATTTTATGCTAGATAATAAACTCTAATAAACTTGAAGTTGTTCACATCCCAGGCAAAAACCTGGAGACGCAGCTCCTGTACAGAAAGGAGCAACAGCACCACCATCAGGTGTTGAAAGGAAAGAACAGTTTTGGCATATTCTGCCTTGAGGATGA
Organism: Pitta sordida; assembly: GCA_013390025.1. Taxonomy (NCBI): domain Eukaryota; kingdom Metazoa; phylum Chordata; class Aves; order Passeriformes; family Pittidae; genus Pitta; species Pitta sordida. The sequence continues at coordinate 16,063 of WEKX01008056.1, forward strand.
AGCAAAATGGAAGAAGATGCCAATGGGCAGTTCTGGCTCATTCCTGCGCTCAGACTTGTAATTGGCTACTGCTGCTTCTGACTTCTGACTCTCTGTATAGCCACTGTAGATTTGTAAGTGAATTTCTTTAAAAGCCTTAAGATCGTGTGTATTCCTTTCTAGGCATGGATACGGGTATACTAGGGAGGCTGAGCATTCTGCTGGGCACCTCAGGATTTTTCTATTCGAGTAATAAAAAGGGATATGTCACTTTCCAAGATTCCCTTTCTAAAATTTCTTTTAAATGAACCTAAGTATTTTGGCCTGGTTTTAAGTTCTAATGTCATCTGGAATTTCAAAACAATATTATAGTCTGAAAGATAACAGTTTAACAGTAGAAACAGGTTCTAAGTTATAGAGTCCCTCTCAATAGAGGACATTATATTTTTCCTCAATTCTAAAAAAGCTAACAGAATAGCAACATTCATATAATTTAAATTCTGATGCAGATTTACAACCAATAATTTCATATGTTTAAGTAGCACGGAAATCTATAGCAACATTTGAAACCTCAGTGCTCAAGAGTTTCTCCCACTATCAACTTTATCCTTGCTGCTATTCTGTTTGGTCTTCAGCCTAGCAGTGCATGTCCCTTTCTTCTTTCTTCTTTCACTATTTCTGCTGCAGTTCATTTCTCACCACCTTCTTTTCTTCTTTTCTCTTCCCCTTTTTAGCACCCTCCTAATTCCTCTCTTCATTCCAGCAGTCTCTCTACTGATGAACTGACTGGTAGATTTTTTTCCCTGAATGCTTCAGACTAATCTGATCTGCGCAGCCAGCTATCATCAGTATGTCCTCAAGTACTGCATGCTGAGTGCCAATGTGTAATCTGTGCAAAAAAACCCCGTTTTGTTTTATGGAGATTAGAAGGATTCTCAGAGGTCTTCCAGTTTCACTGAAAAAGCCTTAATAATGGAATGCCTTCTGGACTTGATTTGATTGTACTTTTTTCAGAGGTTTTTGAAATTGTCACACTTTGGAGGACATAGAGCTTCCTGTTACACATGAAGTTGCAGAAAGAGCCCATTTGTCCCTGACTGCCTTTCCTGCTCCACCTGCCCTGCCCCTTTAAAGTTTAAACCTTCTCATTTTACTTTCCTAATTATAAAATACTTTGGTATTAGTACTATCCATTGCCAACAGTGCTTGGATTTTTTTCTTATTTATCTTTGTTCCTTTTTACTTTGATGATTGAACTTATTATATACTAAAATAAAAATGGCACAGTGAATTGGTTACAGTGCCTCTATCACTGAAATGACAGATAGAGACTAATGCCTAGAGAGGAGCAGGATGGATTCATGATGTAAGTTATCAAGATTACTTTCATTTGTCATATTTATTAAAAAAATACACCCAGTAATTCAACTCCTTTGTTGCCACTCAGTCTTTTCAACATTTATTTCCATCCATTGTTGCAGAAACTACAATTTCCATTCTTCTTGAAGGTAAAAAGGACACATTTAAAATCATATTTGATAGCTTTGTAGATTGTGGATGAATTTCTAAGAGCTTCCTGTGAGATTTGAATATCCAATTCCCAATAGAGTGACTGGTCATGACACTTCTCTAAAACGACTTGCAGTTTTACAGATGCCAGTCTATATAAGTGAGAAAACTAAACTCTTGCTCTGAATTTTCAGAGCGAGTTGATAGTTCTTGAACAGAAAGACACCCCTGTAGAGTTGATTTCACATTTTTCCTTTAATCTATAGCTTTGGACACTTTAGTGAGGTGATTGATGGAAAGGGTCTGCATGTCAATTTGGTTTATGAAGTATCTTCCTCTGATGTTTAATTTCTCCGGGGAAAAAAAAAGAGAAGAAAAATTACAGACAACTGGAGTTGCTGAATTACGGGTGCTCAGAAGGTATCTAGAATTACACTAATGTGTTGCCAAAGTAATTTTCTTTACATAGCATTTTGTGCCTAAAATTGCTTCAGCTTTTGAATCAGCACAAGGTCATGTTACAGCATTGTACCGCAACAATACTGATAATAAAATTGAAATAGAAACCTCCCTTAAGGAGAAGTAGATGCTTGAAATCCAGCCTTGTGTTAGATCAAGTGAAGATAAATAGTAAAAATTCAGAGAATTTCCACTTCAGATGCTAGTCTCAAATGCAGTCCTGATGTAAGAGAGATGTGAACAAGCTGACTAGTTCTGTGTTTTCCCATTCAGATGATGTTAGCTGAAACCCAAGAAGCCTCACCCAACCATACGTATGCTGAAGACTATTTTAAAATAAAAGACTTGATGTCAAGTGGGTCTGTAATTACGAAAACTTGATTGTTGCATGCTTATTGCAGATTTTAAATATCTATACAATTCCTTAATAAATAAGTAATTGATGGTAATCAATGCTACTAGATGATCCTTGTGGGTCCCTTCCAACTCGTAATATTCTGTGATTCTGTGAAATAGCGTCCTCTAACTGAGTTTCTTAGACGAAGTTCGGACAAGAGCAACCACATTATATTTGCTGTCTGTGAATCAAAGATAGAATGTAAATGAGAAAAGTACTTTTGCCTAACATTCTACTAAAGAAAGAGGGTGAAAATTGCATTGTTTTATGTTGGAAAGGGCTGCTTTTCTTCAGCCCACCCCCATGAACAGTGGCTGGCTGATATATTTGCTGCAGCATGTTTGCTCTCCATAATTCCTTTACTATTGATTCTCCTACACACTATTTAGAGATGGTTCTAGGATCATAATAATTTTCAATTGCCACATTTAATGTGTTTTCTTCTTCATCATCATGGAAAAATGAGAAATTATTTTGGAACAAGTAATAAACAATACTAGTCAGTATGTTTGGTATGGTTAATAGCTTAGTTAATTGTTTTGATTAGCTCTGGGTCTTTGAAATGAAAGAGAATATTATCTCTGCAGAGCTCTTCATTTAACTTTGACAGCTTATTCACCTATCAGTGTTCAGTGTAATTTAGTTAAGCGTGGCTGAGCTTTTTTCTTCCTCTAGCAAAGCTAAATAGATGGCACTAGAGATTTTTGCAAGAGCTTTTGTCTACCTCAAGTAGCACCACTTCTCTGCAATAGAAAGTGGCCATAAATGCATCTTAGCTGGTTTGCTTATGCGTTCATCCTACAGAATCCTTAAGATGCTACTGTGCTAACAGTATTTTACTTGGGATAGCTTCAATTGGCTACTAATATACAG